>UZAN01044021.1:24411-38370 GCA_900618425.1 Echinostoma caproni
ATATAGGAGATCCAAAAACTGCTAATTATCAAGAAATTGTAACTGAACAAATAATAAACTCTTCTAGAATGATATTTATTAAATCTTCCTAACTGTTATCGGTTTACCATGAAAAAATACTTGCGGATTGCAGTGGTGAAACTCTTATTTTTTTCACTCCTTACTTGTATGGTAGACTTTTGCTAGTGTAGTAGTCTTTTCATTTCCTTCCAGTATGTAGTCAAAATGTCAACAACAACAACAGCAACAATAATGCACATAACTAAACGTTTACGGGCGAAATCAGCACCAGTTCGACGAAGGGAACAAATTGAATTTGAGTGAGTCGTTCTATCCAGCGTCGTTCTGTGGACATCATTACCGGAGCTAGCCAGCCAGCTGGGATACAAAAGAATTTCTCCACAGTCCTATTCTAACGCACAACTGTAGAGAATCGAACCGGTTAGTAGTATTTTGAAGGACATAGGTCGAAGTTCTCCTACACAATAATGAATGTCATACAATCGGTATCACATTTCGTTAACTCAAACGCAATGATACATGAATTATAGGCCACTGACCATGATTGTAAATCAGCCCATCAAGCACTAAGAACAATTCAATCCGTACAATTACGTCTTCATAAGTGAAAGAATGAGCAAAAGATTTGTCTGAGTCAAATATCTCCTCATTTGCCACACTAGCCGACGCAGGTCAGTTGCAAAAACTGGAAACTGTTCTTATTTCCTGTCGGGTGAACTAGCTCCCCCCGCCTGAGGTATTTCAAGGTCGAAACAACAGTATGGCGGATTAAAGTGAGTGGGGATTTCAAGAGGCCACGGTTGAACAGAAATCAAACTATACCTTTTGATGAATTTTGTTATTCTTTCGTAAGTTCCTAAGTTTGATTGATCTTGTCTAATAAGCTGACTGTTCTTAGGGCGAGGTTGGTGATTCGAAATTCATTCGAGGAAACGTGATGCATTTGATGCACCGGTTACTATTGAGAGAGCAGCTGAAAGCAAATAAAACAACTGAGAACTATCCGATTGAGAAATGTGCAAGCTGTTTGACTAACAGCAAACGAAGAACCGATGTGTATGCTCACAGGGTCAGATTAACTGCGTCAAACGGTGGTAGTGGCCTCGGATGTTTTTGACCGTGAGAAAGATAGCTGTTGGCTACTACACTGACTTCGTCGAAGTGGATCTAATGCTATCTAGCACAGTTGAGGAGATTACTAGTGTGATTAAGTAGTTATGACCAGTTAATCCAGTCGCAAACAACGTCACCAACAAGCACAAGTTGAAGGCTGAAAAAACGTATGGCTATATGGAAGATGCATTATAGCAATGAGCTTCTGTTCGAACGCAAAACAGGTGACCAGTTCTAATGGCAACTTTTGAAGAAAGAGGAAACGGTGTGAATGACACTACAAGTGATCTCGCACTCAACCGACCGGGTACGTTGATGCAAAGGTCTGCTCTGTAAGAANCTGTAAGAATTCACGATGGACACACGTGACACCTCTGTGAGAAACACGAATCGTGTTTACGGCATCGCAATCATCATGATGAACGGGAAATAGTCATACACCATCAGGGATCATAAACGAAAGCGGTCGGAAGCAGGGGTACGTGACGGATAGTGGTCTCTGTGCGACCAGTATTTTACCAAAAATAATTTCTTTTATGATTGGTCCGTAAAACACTTTCTTCTCAAGAACGACTTGAAAAGAGATCACCGTATACGCGTATCTTACTGGCGGCAAGAACTGTGAAAACGGTGGTCGGGTTTCTGTAAACTTCTGTCCAAGATTGAGTGAAACTGATCTACTCCGAACCTGTGCATTTCCTTTAGAAAAGTGAATACGATTCAATTAAACGATGTGAATTGGAGCTCAGACGGCTAAAAGCGGTCTCATTTATTTAGTCCTATATGAGTAATCACATTCATCCAAAATAAGGACATACGCGAACTTCACTGACAGAATGTGCCACATGGTTACAGCAGCCTCCGTCAGTTGAGTCCGTGGATGAAGGAGATTGACGCTCCATACCGATCAAATCGATTTTCTGTTTTGACAACTTTACGTGGTACCACAATAAGTCAGAGGTAACAACATCTTAGTTACTTAGCTCCCATTGAGGTTCCATGCTAAAATAAAGCAGCTCACCACCGCGATCATCACTTCTCGTATGGCAATGCAGTCTTATCAGCATCAGATGGCATAAAGGTGATATGACTCCAGAATGCTGGTCGTCAACCAAGTTTCGGCATTGGGAATAACGTCACGTCAACTGGTTTTTGCAACACTGTTTCATCTCGGAAAGTTTGTTTAGGAAACCGAGTAGAGAAATGACGCAATCTTTGAAGGACTAGATACCCGTTACAGGGTTAAGAATCATTCAATCCAACCGCCTCATGGTAGAATGGAGAAATACGTTGACTTTGGTCTACTGGGCATGGGAATAAACGTAAAATTTGTGATGATCCAGATGGTGTCATAGTGATGTTTTCTGCCATAGGCTAACAGTAGGGTCCTTAAGTCTGCATGGATGTCAAGCACATTTCATATGGTCCTTTTACCTGTTTTCTTACTACTATTATATAGATATATATTCGTCAAAATAGCCTTGTTTATAACATTGGGTGACTATTGGATAGACAGCTTTTTCAGAGCCAGTCCATTGAAGAATCAATGCTATGATTAGATGTTTTGTAAGTGGGTTAGATGCTACTAACCGCAACAAACGTGACCTGATGGTCTTTGTAGAATATTTCATTCACATACTACTTATTACGATATATATATCTATATATTTAATACTGGATCTAACAGGTGAGCTACAAACCACGTCGATGGCAGTGATCTTTTCGCATTTGAGTTATTCATCCAACTTACAGAGACTATTGAACTTTTTATAATTTCAACATAAAACTTCAGTCTGCCTTAGATGTTTATTCGATAGACTCCGTTGAATTCTAAAGAAGGCTTATCAGGGCAATCAGCTTACATGCTAACTGGTGGATGCCATATACCTCTGTAAGTTGGATGGATAATTCGAATGTGAAAAGATCAGTGCTATCGGTGTGGTCTTGTAGCTCAGCTGGTAGAGCGTGCGCTGTACAAAAGCGTAGATGGTGTCTATGCATGGATATTTGTTTTGCATGGACCGTATTGTTCTGCTCTTCATCATATAATTTGTTTAGTTCGAACATCATGGGGCGGTGGTGGTGGTGGTCCGATGGTAACGTCACCAAATTATCACCCCGGAGGACGTGTGTGTTCGAATCCCACCAACACTGCCTGACTTCCCTATTGTGTGTGCGTTGAATAGCAGCTCTTTGATTGGCCATTTCACCATTCCTGAAAATTGTATCTTTGAAATTTTCGATAAAAGGAAGTAAAAAAGAGAGAAAAAGAAAGAATCATTGCACCTATTTGTTTCCATTACGCAACGAGGGTATTCGTTGTCTCATTCCGGTGCAACGACTGTGTCCCACAAAATAAATAAAGATCTGTTTAAAATCACAATTATTCTGGTGTAATCCTACGAATTCTTAGTTGAGAAGGTTTTAACCGCCCGACGTAGTCCAAACTGCTTAGGGGATTTCAAAAACCACTTGGTCGGTTGTTTACCGTTTCATGCTTCCATAGCGCTGCATTCATATCACTTGTTCTGGTTGAAATCTGTTACGATAGTTGGTCATTCCGTGGCATCACGTCAATTAGGACAGGTATTTTCACAACCGCTTTGGACTTTTACGGACCGGGTTTAATCCCATTGTTTAGGAATAAGGAATTTGACTTCCGACTGGCAAAAGTTGGCGCGTCTTGTTTCAGTTACACTGATTCTTGGTTGCAGCGCTGTACAGAAGAACTTTAAATGATTACCGTTTAATCATATCTTATTGAGGCCGAAGACCGTGAAAACGGCTGCGCATGTTATTCAAAACATAGAGATGAGAATAGCACCTGCTATATATAATACATCAGGTAAATGATCGAGTTCTTCAAGAAATAAAAAGTTCTACCGGGTACTTTTAATCTAATATTAATTGATTTTAGGTCCGTTTGTGTGGCTGATTCACGATTGTGGAAAGGGATTTCACACAATCCTAGAATTAAGAAGAGCTATAATTCATGAACGGGACAATTTTGAAGTTCAGACAATCCCGAACGCAACGGAAGGTCACTGTGGGGGTTTTTCAAATCAGTTATGAACAATTGAAATCGGTCTGTTATAAAGTTGTGTTCTCCTCACACTCCCAACGACAAATTTTCCAAGGTAAATCAACGTACCAAAGTCAAGATTACAAAGTGCACTTGGTTTTCCAATATCCATCGATGTATAAAACTTGGTCAGTATGGATGATTTGTTTATGTAGAAAATGTGGAACATGAAGTAGGTTTAAAAGTATTTCGAAAACTATTTAGATATATATATTTTAGGCCCGTAAACTCCCTGATTCTTTGCAACTACCAATTTATACGTAGGCCATCACTCACGATACTCGACTGCTAGGTGTCCCCCCATCTCTGTGTGTGAGCTTTTTGACTGATCAGTTTGGTGCAAAGCTCTGATCATCAATCTATATTTTATCCTGGATTATTAACACGGACCCCTTCTGATTGATCACCTACTGACAATGAAATGACTGAACTGTCTATAGCGCTTGTATATCATTAACCTAAGCTGAGCGATACGGAAACAGTTTGTGCACAAAACACTCCGGGTCCGGTCTATATTCTTTCCTTCTCAATACTTGGAGTAAACCATCATTTCAAATCTGTCTAACAGATGATCGAGAACCGATGCTGAAAAGCATGAACATCAAGGATCACTTACACGAACAGCATCGTCCCCATCGACCATGTCTCCCATACTAGTCCACGGAGTTCGTGACATGTCCGAATTTGTACTGCCATCCAACTTCTCTTCCAAATCCAACAGATTTCGAACAAACGCATCATTTTGTGGTTCACGGTTTTCCACCGGTTTATTGCCGATCTGCATATTAACAAAGGATAGGAACGTTTGTATTATTATTATTGTTGTTGTTGTTGTTGTTGGGCACATGACAAACGAACCGCTTACGACCCAAGTAGAGATCAAAACTCGTATGACAAATAGGGAGTATGCAAAATCAGAACTATCTGTGGTCTGCTTTGGTGAACTATAGGGCGAGTCAAGTTAAGTCAAAGTAAGCTTTATGCACCCGAAGGGCGAGTTTTCAGTGACTTTCCACGATAATAAAGTGGAATAAAGTGGAATTGAGGGGGTAAGGATCGTATCCGAGTGTGAGTACGGTAAACAAAAACGACGCCAAACTGCAAGCAAGAAGACGATAGTGACAGATTAAAATGAATAAATAAACTTACTCATGAAATGTTCAACTAGACCTGTAATAATTGGTGACCGATTCACTAAAATGCGGGCAAGAAAAGGGATGATGCTGTTTCTGTATGTGGCGGTGCGTGTGTACGGGAGGGAGCTTATAATGGGGACGGGTGCGGAGGTTCGATATGGATTTAAGAAGTTCGTTGTGCAAGCACTAATCTTCGTTGTTCAACATTCTGTCGGCTATTATTTCACATGCGTCGATATGCTTGCACACAAGAAAATCGACTATGACATTTCTGGTTGTGCCACTACATCGGGGATTTGATTTCTTATGGATCAGGAAATGAATATGAAACCTTTTTTTAGGTCGGTAAAAAATACAGGGGGACAGAACAGCCAATGAGGGAGGATGCACGCGACCACGAATTTGAAAATTACTTTTGGGGGAACAGCAAGCTTCTGAAGCCGGAAAGCATAAAATGAAAGTTCACGAACCCTGTTGTAAACGTTCCGCACATGTCTACTCCAAGAGACATTGTGGGATAGAACGATCCGAGGTATTTAACAAAGTCATCTTTGGAAATGCTATGACTGTTAACGACGAGGTCTGGTAAATCATTAGAGGTAGTTTGCTAACTCGAGCCAGGCTGAAGGGAATGCCAACACATTTGGAAACATTAGGCATGAGTGATTGGGGTAGAGACCAACTAAAAACATCGTTCAGACTGCCTTGAAGTTGGTGTAAAGATGCATCAGTGTTGGAGGGGAACCCAATCACCACAACCTCAGCATACTTACAGAAAATAAATTTGGTAGGGGCAGGCTGGTTGGTTATGTAAAGGGGGGAAAAGAAAGGAGACAAAATGGCACTCTGAAAAAAGCCAAAATTAACATGAGAAGACGACAACGTTTTACCATTGCATGAGGTAAATTGCTTCCTAAAAGAGAGGTAGTCTACAAGAATGTTTTACTCATCGGAGGCCAAGCTGCAATCAGCAAGACGTGAATGAAAATGCAACGGTCAAGCGAACTAAAGGCGTACGCCTAGTCAAGGAATCATAAGGCGAACAGTTCCGACACTCTTATATGAAACTGGGGTCACAGAATGGACAACATAGGTGACAGCGTCAACAGTCGAAAGAGCTTGTTTATAACCAAACTGGAGAGGAGCAAGAACATCAGAGAGGGTAGCCAAGCGGTTCAACAGCACTCTTTCAAAGACTTTCAACAGGGCTGAGGTACATGTGATCGGTCGATATTTTGAAGAACCCTTCTTGGGAATAGATCTTATGCGGGCATTCCTCCAGCAATCAGGGATTGTTCCGGAGGACATATGCAAATTGAACAACTCTGCAACTGGTGTTGCAAGGTGCTTGGTACAGGTTTTCAATAAAAGTGGGGCTAATGATTCCGGTCCATGGGCTTTGTTTGACTTAAGTTGCTTTAAAACTTTGAGAACCTCAGTCGGAGAAACAGGGTTGATGTTTTCCGGGGAATCGAAAAAAGTAGATAGAAAATTGGAACCAGAGGAGACAGAAAGTTGTCAGTTGAATTCTTCTACGTCATGAAAGGAGTTCTCCCGTGTGAGAGCACAGAGCTAATCGCATTTACAACAGTTTTGCATAGTCGTTTTCTGTCACATGAAAATTGCTTTATTCTCGTTTTACTATGAAAACAGTTACCGGTAAAATGTTTCAACCCGTCACCAGCGCTTCAACGACTATCACTTCAGAGTGTCACGATGAGCGAGAAATTGAACGGTGTGATCAATAAACACGAAAAGTTGTTAGTGTTCAGTAGCCTCGGCGGTGTTCGAACCCACGCATGATTCGAATGTGAAAAGATCAGTGCTTTCAACTCATAGAGCGTGTGCTATGCCAATGCGTAAGCTGCATCCATTCGTGGGTTCGAATCCTAGCGAGGCCACTGAACTTTCCACAATTTCAACATAAGACTTTACTCTGCCAAACAACAATTTGAAAAACATGGAAAGACCAAACGAACTTTCTTGCAGAATTTCAAAATATTTAAAACGCTCATTGAAATAAGACAAGGCTGAAAAGTATTGCATTAGGAAATGGATCTCGTATGTTGAATCACTCCGCATCTCACAGCAGTGACAAATAATTGAGTGATAAGGAAAACGATATTCCGAAAGCCGATGTCTGGGGTCTCGTGAGCGGTTCGACTACTGGTTATGCAAATACTGTTCATGCTCTGGCCCGAAACCAAATCGGATTGCATAAAATGCATTCGTGATAATTAACGACAAGAATGAAAACATATAGCCTTAAAGTGCTTTCAGGGCTTTCCAGCAGTAAGTGAACTTGGTCATTGCGGGCTTCACAAAGCTCCATTCGGATAAGTATGATCTTAGACCGGAGGGTAACATTGTCGTCTGACACTAAATTAAGGTACGGATGGCCGGGTAAGAACCTCAAAACTTGGTATGGGAGGCCCCTTACGGCCAGGGACCCTGATAAGTGGAAACACCGTTTGATACTCGGTTTCGGGCATTCATCATCGCATGCGTTGTGCGCTTACGTTTTAAAAATGTTTATCGCAATAGATTACGAGATTTCGCGTGAAGCTAGACTTCATTTTTTTCTCGGTTGTTCGATCAATTACGTCCACCAACTGTTGGAGAATACTTCAACAATCGATTGGAAGCACAAATCACAAATCACAAATTATGTCAGAAATTCGGTCAGATCAAAAAATAACTCTGAACATGTGCCGTCTAACGTAGCCTTTCTAAGGAATCGTGGGAATATAAGTCGGTGATAAACATACAGCACCATTATGTGATTTGTTTCCTTCTTGTTTTCATCTGCGGCACGTACTCACACAAACGCGCGCGCGCACACACACACGTATTCCAAACACACTAAAATCCCACCCTGCTGAGTCTGGTGACATACAGAGGACAAGTAAAGCTTATTCCCCACGAAGCGTACAGCAGTCGGGATCACAACTGTCGTTAATCTCAATGCGCTATTTTAAATTCCATCTACTGTACTGGTAATACGAAACCACTTGTTCATTCCAACCAATCCGTCCTCAACCTTCGACGTCCGGGCTTATAGAATCATTGCTTACACTACCAATGATTCCTATCAAGGGCTAAACAGCTATTCAGTTCTTCCAAGGTCTTTCAGTAGTGTATGAATAAGGAACAAATTTCCTAATCTAAGGTCTAAAGATTAAATGGCATAACTTTTTCACCGAGCT
This sequence comes from Echinostoma caproni, assembly GCA_900618425.1. Classification (NCBI taxonomy): domain Eukaryota; kingdom Metazoa; phylum Platyhelminthes; class Trematoda; order Plagiorchiida; family Echinostomatidae; genus Echinostoma; species Echinostoma caproni. The sequence continues at coordinate 32,970 of UZAN01044021.1, forward strand.
TACACAGAGTGTAATTTATTCGGGGTGTTCATTAAGTTGCACTGATATCTGCACTGAATCTTTAGAACGCGGGGCATGATTATTAAGTAACTAACTGTACAAGTTGTATGAGATATTACTCATACTGGTGAGTAGTTCGCAAAAAGATGTGATTGGCGGTTTCTTTTAACAGTCAAAATTGAATAAGACCTATTGGAGCGAATTGCTACTGTTCAGTATGGTAACTATAATAATGCGCATCTAATAGTGAACCGGTACATTAACCATCCTTTGTGCGTATGGGAGTTCTGAAGACTCGTTTCAAGTGACGTATTTTGTTCTTTGAATGCAAATCTACCGACACTGACTGTGATTCGTAATAAACAGCTTTCCTTGACCAGGTATCGCTCTGTAGAATTATAACAATAGAAAAATCATTCAGTGTCACTTCTGAATGCCCGGTGTTTTGTTCAACCAAACGGTAATCAAGAGTTGCACATCAAGCAAACGAAATTGTTCTAACTCCTCCGGGTTAGCACGTGATTTTCAAGAATGTGTGAAAGCGTGACCAAAAGTGCTTCCAATCAAACGGGAGTCTAGATCAAGTTGCACTGATTCCTTTCGATTTCTGTTTTTGTTGGTTTATGTGAAATTTAAACAGGACAATAAAAAGTTTAGTTTCATAAAAAATATATAATATGAGAGTAGGCGGGAAAGAAATTATTATTATACGCAAATAAATAATCACATCCGATGAGCGTGTACGTTTTCGGGTGAAAACACAGAAAAATAAAACCACATAGACGGACAGACAGAAATAAAATCTCCTCGAGGTGCACAGAAACAGATCACCAATTAGGCGTGAGAGAATGAGGAGGAATTGGTGCTCACTTTTGTCTTCTGTCTTGTTTGTTCTGTCGAGAGCTTCTGTTCCTGGATCAACAAAGATAATAGAACGGGTTTGATTGTGTCAAACGGAAAGTTGTATCGTTATCAAAATGCGGGAGCACAATATGAACACATGGTGTGATGCATAACACGAATTTGATGATTTTAATTTCTATGCAGAAATTATAAAATCCCCAATCAGACAGATGTCTATCGTTAACGGAAAGCTGCCAGTCTGTCACTGAGAGAGTGCGGTGCAACTGTACGGGGAGCGGGTCTGAGAAATACACGAGTTCATGAACTGGCGCTTAGCTCTCCTTACACACATACACACACATACACACACACACGCAATCCTGTACCACTAATTGTTGGGATAAGATCATGAAATTCATCGAGTGTAATCGAGCCTATTTCTTGGTGAAACTTGAACAGATGCCTAGCATGAGTTTTAGCATGTCAGTCAAATAAGTGAGGTATTTCTCATGGACAGCGTTTGAATCTAAATGTGTTCTCATTATGGTTAGCATTGTACCATACTTATTGATATTCATAGTTCCAATTGGATTTAATGAAGCCCAAACGTGTCGCCTTTCTTGATGCGTACTCGTACCAAATGATCAAAGGGCGTACATGAAGATAAAGGAGGACAGTTCCATATCACCACACATTCAGATGGACTATCCTTGTTGTTGTTCAGCCCTAGCAATCGTCTAACGGATTGCGCTGCACAGAAAACTGAAGTAGACCGGTTGTTGACTGTCCTTCAAAGCGGTAAAAAAATCTCTGTAACTGATTGCTTGAAGATGGCATCAAATCGGCCGACAGCTGTCCTGTTCGTATTGCCATTTTTAATGAAATTAAATTGCTTACAGAGGTTAGTATGCCCAGGCAGATTGTGCATACTGTATTCTGAAAATAAACGTTAACTATCTCTCATTCATTTCCTCCCTGTTCAGCCTATTACAACAAGATATCTGCATCAGTAAGATCATCGAGAATATATATTCCTTTTACAGAAGAATCTAACATTGAACAGACTGGTGATTCGGAGATCTGAATCGAGTAAGATTGCGCATGGATATTGATTTCCGGTAAGACAGTGGTAAATCATAGTGTGTTTTATTCTGATTGAAATATGACAAAGTGAATCGTTTATGTCTATCCGTTTTGTCGTCCAATCAAAGTGATTATTTTTCCATCCCCACGCTGTCTTCCCTGCAGACAAAAACAGACGGATCACTGGTGCGTGCTGCCCAGTTTGGCCCGAAGCCAAGTGTTTACGTCGTTTGAGCGTACCGAAAGATTCATCCATGTGACAGCCGCTCTCACTAACTTCGCTGTGTGTGTGAGCAATCGAACCCATGATCGTTATGGTTCCTGCAAGCCTGAGACTGATGAATCCCGAGAGCCAGAAATTTGATGAGTGTGATTCGCGTCTTGCAAATCTGGTTGAGATCAGTTTAGGTCTCGCCACAAATCACCCGTGTTTGGCATTTTTGGGGACACAGCACTCACGCTTGCACAGAGTAGTATTTTGGAGAATCAGTGTCTTGGTGTTCATCGCATCAACTCACTCTCGGCTAGTCAATTACAAAATGCTGATCGTGTACAAGATCGTTACGAACAGAACAGTTTGGTGCAACAAGATCTTGTCAACAACGTCTTGTACTGACTTACTTCTGTGTCGGAAAGACTGACTGTCGGAAGGTTGAGGAATATGTGCTTCAGTGCCCCAATTAAACGTGAAGGCTGAAATAAAATAAAATAAAATTGAGCTATCAGTGGGAGTGGATATGTCTAATCTTAACCATGATTCTATGCAATAAAATGAACGCTAGTTATTGTGAAGATAAGTATTTTTTCAGTCGAGATCTGAAATATGTCCAAGGAATCGGTAAGTCACTTACATGTTCCTGGGTTCATAGTGCCTGATGGCAGGGATTTGTGACTTTTGCACTTACAACTCCTATGTCCTATCAATCAATTGTGTGAAATCCTTGATTTTCATATCAACATGTTCGAAATGGAGGAAAGGTACAAATCATGATCCGACACCGCTCCCTTTTAGAATTGTACTTGATTGAGCCTGAGCATATGCGTGTCCACACACACACAACCCTAGTTAGTTCAACTCCATGTATCTTTGGTTCTCACCTATTCACCTTTCTTTTCGTCCAAAACTGTTCCACTACTAACCTCATTTTTGTCTGATATAAATCCGTTAAGAATTTTCACTTTGGTAAAGGCATTATCTGTCAAAGGAGTTGGTCTCCATTCCAAACGAGCTCTTGGTGTAATCAAAACGAGGCTTTTTGGTATCATCTACAAGCACGTAAAGCACCGTGGGTTTAAAAACATAGTGAAATTCACAGTGCCTTCAGAAATCGATTAAGAAATAGCAAAGCGCCTGACATCAGCTGCCTATTTTACTTGCCATGGGGTGTAACCACCTATTGTCATCTTCATCATATTAATGTCAACACTGTTGTTGTTGTTGAAAGAAATACAGCCCCTTGCTATCCGCACAACCTGACCAAGTTTGCCAGTTCAAAGTGAATACGGAACAGAAAAACAGGTATGCACTGGAATGTCCACGTAGATCCATCACAACGAGACTACACCTTGGCGTGGTGTGATGGCTTGTGCACCTCTGTGACCCAGCGAGCTACACAGGATGGCTTTATAAGGCCAGAAGATCTTATCATGCCTGGAAGGTCAATGGGTAGAGATCAGACAAAGTTCAGTCTCCTGGTCCTCCAGGTTGGAGGTTCGCCCGGAATTAGGCTTTCAGTCGATAAAAAGCGGTGGAGGAGTAATCGATCCAAGTAAATGGATCTCCACTTTGCCTCATCCGCTGTCTTGCAGTTAGGTTCGTGTTAGAACTAAAGGCTTTGGACGAGAACCCTAATCGTTCTCCGGCTTAGTGGCTAGAAACCCTAGCAGTACCCGTCCACTAAACCCCAATGCATACACAAAATAAAAATAATTTCATACTGCATCGGTCGTCGCGCAGGATGATCAGGACCGCGCTGCCCATTGCATCGAGCGGGGTGGGTAGTGATAAGTGGGCTAATGCTCAGATATCTCAACCGTTGTTTAACTCTTTGTCTTCCGTTCCCAACCCTCTCGCTTTACCCCTTCCTCCGACCTGTAATAGTCCCTCAAGCAACGTGAATGTCGCTCGCCAAAGGTTATTGCCAAATAGCACTGTAAGTGATTTACCACAAAATGGATTGCAGATTCTAAAGCCTCGTCAATCACTTAATCTGGGGGTCTTTAACGTGAGGACACTGATGCAACTAGGTCAACAAGCTTGTCTGGCTCGTACAATGGAATCATTAGGAATCGATATTTCCTGCGTGTCAGAAACTCGAATCCAGGATCCTACTACTCTAAGTCACTTGAGCGCGCCAGAGTTGTCGACGAGATACGTTCTTCGCACATCAGAAGACGATGAAGCTCGTTCAGTAGATCAGCGCGGGGTAGATATTGTACTCAGTAATAAGGCGGGGTCCTATCTTATCGACTGAATCCCCGTCAACAGTCGTTTATGTGCGGTGCGTCTCCAGGGTTCAATCAGCGTTCGGAAGGGAAGCAACACCAAAAGGTGGTTGTTCATCGTATCAGCATATGCACCGACCAATTGCAGTTCTGATACCCAAAAGGACTCTTTCTACAATGAACTCACCGATCTCATTCGGATGAGTCGAAGCTCCGACATAGTTGTACTTGCAGGTGAATTCAACGCGCAGGCTGGAAAACTGAGCGCATCAGAAGCTTGCCTAGGCGGTAGCTATGCTCTACCCTACCAACGAACAGATAACGTCAATCGACTTCCTCAGTTCTGCGCAGACCATCATCTGCTCTTATCAAGCACCAACTTCCGACAGCTCTCTGTGGACGGCAACGTGGCGCTCCCATTCAACTGGTATGCTAACTCACATCGACCGTTGGCGTGGCTTAGTACAAAATTGCAGGTCCTATTAGACCACCTGCGTTGAGTCTGACCACGCGTGAGTTTTGAGGCAGTTCACTCTCCGACTAACTGGTCAGCGACAAAATCAGCAAGCTGAGATAGCTCATCAACGACTATCTGTTCCGGCAGTTCATGCACTCTACGAATCAGAGCTAGTGCATGGGCTAAGCGTGCCTCAACCTGATGATATAGATTAGCAGTGGGATCAGAGAAGGCGAGCAATGCATTTCGCAGCGAATGTTGCTTGTGGGGCTGAACCTCAAACCCATCGGAGGCATTGGATATCTCAGGAGTCAGTAGTCCTGATGGAGCAAAAACGGCAGTCCCGACCTGCAAGGATCAAAATAGAGTTAGGCGGCAGGTACAACGTTGCCTCACGAAGAGCCTCAAGAAGGAACGTGAGAACTGGTGGGCAACAATAGTTAGTGAAATGGAAGTAGCAGCTACATCAGCTACATCAGGGAATGGTCAAAAACCGTCCCGACTGAATCGCAATACGGGAAGTCGGTGAACCCCAATTAGTTAGGGGAAGAGCTATTCACAATAGGGATCAAC
>UZAN01044022.1:9192-31559 GCA_900618425.1 Echinostoma caproni
GGATCGATTGGGTGATTTGGCAATAACTCAAACGAGTTTGTTCCCTTGGATGTGACTGACTGGCAAACTGGATCTACTTTGAAAGCAACGAGAAATAAGTGGTGCTAAAACTAATGGTTAAATCCAGTTTTAAGAATTCGCTGGCCAATAATGAATTTCCTAATTGCATATGGATAATGAGTTGCTATAAAGCATGAGCATCGTCTCCCACTCTGAACCCGGTAATCTGATTGTGAAGCGCATACCTTGTCCATGGCAGCAAATTGTTCATGTGCGACGATCTGATGAACACCACACAGGTTTGATTATATGCAATCGCAGTTCACTATACAGATGGGTTCACTTATCGATGGGGACACAGATTGATGCATCGTCAACGGTGGCCACCCTACAGAGAGAGAGCTGGTTTCCTTTCAATGTCCGCTTTTATAGTCCCGTTCATTTGGTTCGGTCATACGTCTCCCCGACCCCCCCCCAGCCCTATCTCTTCTTTCAAAATCGCATAAATAGGCACACATGTCAATACTTAATGCGTCGGAAGAGTGTGGGCCTATCAATTCGACCATGGCTTGTCGTTTGTTCGGGACTGCTGGCATGAGCGATTGACAGACCGTGGAGGGCGTGACAACACAGTCGTTGGGCTCCGCTGGGAAAAAAGCTCCCAACTTATCATGTCTGTGCGCGCGTATGTGAGGGGGCGGACCACATAGTATAGTTGACCGGTGTGAGAGTGTGAATCTACTCATGCCAAATCGAGGGTACCACATGGGAAATCTTGCTATATATCTCCGTTCTGAGGAGACACAGGTTTGGTGGACGCCAAACTCTCCGTAGTTACGACGCCGAATGAATCATTTCTGGTGACAACTCGCGAAATGGGACTTAAAGAACAATGAGTTAGAAGAATAAAAATATCGAATACATGTGTATATAGGTGTGTGTGCATTTATATTGTCAAGATAATTTAATATTGACAGCTGAAGTCCTTCAATATCCAACGTGATAATACAGACAGGGCAAACTGTAAAACGAGTCCAAACCGTGAGGGCATGAAGAAAGCAGTTGTTTAAATTGTTGCTTTCCTCTAGCGAAAGTGAACGCACTTGTCACGCATCCCAAACGGAAAGATTTCATTCAGGTCTTCTATCAGAAAGCATTTTTTAAAAATTGGTTTGAGAAAAAATACCGATGAAAAAATATGGGTATTTTATGTTTTAACCGTGGGAATGTGTTATGGTTGGTAAAATAAGTGAAAAACAAATGCACACCAAGAACGTCCAAGACTTCCAAAGCTTTCCCATTGTGCAGTTCACATGTATGACTGAAGACGGACTAAAAGTTGTGTTCTATGCTATTTGTTTTACCTTGCTTTAAAACTAAACAAAACGCAGTGGAATAGCATTCATTGGGCACTTGATCGGTAGATTTTCCGCTAATTATCTAAACTCGAAATAGTGAAAGACAGAAGATTTTAATCGTTTTAGTTCAACTTAGTAACATGCTTATTCAACACGATCGATACGTTTGAGCTCTGCAATGATCCTTTGGACATGAAAAAGAAACGCAAATGAAACAGGATGAAAAAGAAGAATATATATTGGCACGGTGTTGTTTTCTACTTTAATTAATGAAAATTATTGATTTTTGTCACTCAGACACAAGAGGAAACTCTAACTTGGAGAGAATGATCATCATTCACCCAGATAAAAACACCCATTTCCAGTAAGGTGATCAATGTTTAGTTCAACCTAAAGTATTTTTACAATGTAACCGTAAATCCCCCCCTCTCTCGATCTGACAAAGTTAGGTTTCAATTTCCTAACTTCTTACCCTCATTTCATCCAATGAAAAAAGTTCTTTAGAAATCTCCGCATTTTTTTATATCATTAAAGTGTGCCCTCTTTTTTACTAAATGAATGAATGCCATTTTTAGTTGGTGTTGCAAAGTTGAAAGTTTGTGTTCACTCAAACGATAGCCTCCCTTTTCAACCAAAAAACCGTTGTGGTGATAAAGAGATGGTGATTACATATCTAAAGATGCTTTAGTTATCAGGCCCTGTTTTGTTTTTCTCGCTAGATTTAGCGAAGTTAAAGTAAAGGGAGTGAATGCATCAATCATTCTGCGATCGAATTCTCTGAACGAAAAGGCACCTGTGGCGTGGGATAATGCGTCATTGTGAAACGATTCAATGAAGTCGAAGCTGGACATCGACGTGGACGTGGACGCTCTCAATGCCATATATTTATTTGCCGTTTGTCAGTCATTCTTCCCGCTTACCCGTCATACTGCACTTTTGATGTGGAAACATCCTCGAATTCTAATTCAACCTCGTCTGCGGAGTTCTCGTCGGGCAAATGATTGCACTTGTAAATAACGTGCTTTTCACTTTGCCTGTCGCAGATTTGTGGAGACCAGTCACTATTCCATCAATCCTCAAAACATTTATTTATTTCGACCCATAACGTCGACGTATTCTTCACCTAAACTGACTGAACACGTTTATTGCAGTTTATGAGCACTCTCAATAATTCTCTACAGTCTGGGGGCAGCCTACACCCTGATCATGTTATCTTTTACTTGTCTAAACAGTCCCAAGGAGCACATTTCAAATAGAACAAAAATTGAATAGGAGGCTTGTTTTCAGTGATTTGTAATCAGGCCAATACAACACAGCATATCTTTATCTATCTATCCAGCTATCTATCTATTAATATATATATATATATATATATATATATATATATATATATATATATATATATCATTTTTCAGTTGTAAAGGAAGAAAAATCATTTGTTTTATTTGGTGTTAACTTGGTCTTCGGACTGGATATAAGATTTTGAATGATCACATTGTTAGGTCATCCGATCGTCTGGACTACTCGGAATATGCGGGGTGGGGTGGACTAGAAGAGCTTAAACGCTTGCACAAATTATTTTTGAGCCCCCACCTCTTCCGCTGAGACAAGCATAGGACATCAAACCTGCCTTGACAATTGACCACGAATTTGATATAGGGTGAGGAATGCGTCGGTCACATTCAGTGTGACCTAATCGTTCCCGTATTCAGCCAAGCGGGGTGGTTTTCAAGGGATTCTTTAGNTGACCCTGCGGCCTATATTCCTTGTTCCACAGGTACATCTAAATGAGTACACACAAAAGGTGCCACTGTACCTCGCTTTTTGGCTGCATCGTGAACGAAACACTGAGTGTTGGTGAGTGGAATGTTTTATTCACAACATGCTTTGTGTTACCTCTGCTGATGTACCCTCCTCGAACAGTAACGCAATCTATATCGACTATCTTCTGCCCTCAATCTTCTTCACAATATTTTCACTGCACTGAATCATATTGCTGATCCCGTCGTTCCAGAAAGCCACCGTATTTGAAAATGGGCTCGTTCGTCACTCTATGTTTTTCTATTATCTGTTAGCCTTTGAATGACTCCGGTAAATAGTTTTGGTGTGTTCCTTAACTATTTCTAAGCCATTCGCTTCATTCCCTTATTAATGCTGGAATCGTTTGAATATCCTAACTAGCTTTTAACTTGCTTATCCAACAACTTTACGGATAGCGCGCTTAATTCACTAGACTTGGAAGGTTTTCTATCTGTGAACCTCCAGACAAGCACTCCAGATTTGGAGGCCCAATTTTCCCGGGATAAATTTCAGTTCAAACTTCCAAACTTCTTTAAAGAGCTCTACTCTGACTATACTTATTCTCCACATTTATTTGCGTTTCTCCTGCACATGTAGTGAAATATGCTTATACTGTTTTGAGTCAACCGATTCCTTCTTCTTCTTTTTCTACTATTCTAACCGTCTTCATGATATACATTCCCAAATGTAGATTTTCTCACTTTGCGGACCAAGTCCAATGTTTGTTTCAGTTTTTCACGCTTTTCCGTACAGACATAGCTTAAACAGTGACTAATAAGAAGTCTTCATATAGGGCGAATTATTTCAAATAGATTGAATTCAATGTGGGTAGCAATCTTCGTCAGTCAACTCACAACCACAAAAGCCCGGATAAACTGAAGAATCTGGCAGTTTAGAAATAAAGTATTCAGACAGGTTCACACCTCCGAATCAGTTATTTCTATTTTTGTAGACCAGTATCTTCTCTATGACTATTTCTTTTTCTGCGGTTATTCTTTTCTGGCATATTTGAACCAGATTTTTAGAGTTTTATCCCATGATCTGACGATACTTTAGCTAGGTTTTCTTAATTACCGTCCAGGAGTGAATTCGCAGGATATCAGATCATCAACCCATTACTTGGGGAAGGGATTTGTACCGACCCTAATCAACCAGTGTAGGCTGAATCAACTGGCTGTCGTTCCCATACCCCCACCAGCTCGTATAAACGCGTAGCGAATGTTCTCAGCTTGTACGCGGTTGGAGTACGCCGGTTTGATTCAGCTCTTTTCCCCCGTCTACTATCAGCGTACATTCGACCACTTACAGAGCACGCTATCCAGGCATGGAATCCATGGCTACAGCATGATTACAAAATGCTGGAGTGTTCACAAAGGATTGCCACCAAAATGGTTAGGGGGTTGAATCGTTATTCATACTAAGAGAGACTGAAGTCCCTGGAGCTATCTTCCAATCACTGCCGATGCATCAGAGGAGATATAATTATAGTATACCAAATAATGCAAAACCCAAGCCATCCGTATCGACCGCTTCTGAAATTATCACCCAACGTTCATCTTAAAGGACATCCGGTAAACTAGTGGTCTCAAAATACCGGTTGGAATGTCGGCATCAGTAATTAGCAGTCAGAGTGTGTTCGGTTTGGAACTCTCTCCCATCCTACGTCGTCTATGCACCAATCATTGAGTCTTTCAAATTGAGACTCGATGAAAGATTGGCACACCTTACATCACTACATAAGTGAAATCGCGTGCAACAGTGGAAGAATCCCGTATCATGTGACGTTAAAAGACAATGATACATACAATTCGTATGGGACGAGAAAAGCATGAGCTTGTAAGTTATTCCCATAATAAATCTTTGAATCTTTGATAAAAATAAGGAGGTGCGTACAGTAAACAGACTCTTCACCTTGAACTTCTATTGCAGTTTATTATCTGTGAAACGTGTACAGTTTAACTGAATATGTACACCTCGATGCTTGTAAACGTTATGCAATACAGTTTTGCGTCAAGTATTTTCCAAGTAAAAAAAAACAGGGGCAGGACATAGGGCTCAAGAATGAATCACGCCAGGATGGTAAAGGATTGGGAAAATAAACACGTGCATTCGAACCTGCGTACGTACCGTTTTAATTGGTGAGCTTCGTTTAAAGGACTGTTGTTGTTTGGAACGTTCCTCAGCGGTGTTGTACACGGCAATAAACAGTAGCAATTACACTTGGGTCGTGCCACTTATAAGTGATCTGCTGCTGGACACAACAAAATAAAACTCAATTGTTCAACTACTTTCAACCTGCTATTCGGATTTATGCTGTTCTGTTGCGTACGCTTTAAACGCTTTTGGTAAACTTAAAAAACAACTGTAGCCCTTAACAAATACATCTTTCAACAAAACAAGTCAGGGGGCACGTGGACTACCGATATCGTTGATGGTTTATCTTTTTGACATTTGTGCAAAGTTTTTCTGCGTATCAGGCCGATTTGTTATGTACTATAAACTGATGATGGAGTCTGGGCTCAGGAAGTACAAATATTGTTTTCTCGCTAGAGGGGCCCATTATCGATCGCCACCGAAAGTACATTTCACCATAAATGTATACCTATAGATATGAATATAAATCAGCTCTACCGGAAAATTCTGTCCGCTTTTGTAATAAAACAAAATAGGAGTTTTTCATACCTTCAGTAAACTTCCTTCAATAGTATGATTGCCATTAATATTAATGATTTCTTGCCAGTGTGAGGGTAAGTTGAATATACTCCATTTTTGAAAAATGTTTTATCTTTCGATGTGAAAAATTCAATCAGCACTTGTTTGATATCTACTTCATTTTGAATTTCGTTCCCTTCAAAAAACTTTGTAGGGACAAAAATAAGTGATAATCGAAGGGTGCTAAGTTCGGGGAATATGGTGTGGATGCGACAGAATTTCCCAAAGCAGCATGTGGTCTGGCATTATCACGAAGCAGTACGAATGATTTTCTTCCTATTGAACATTGCCGGTCTCTTTTCTTGGATTGCTATCTTTAAATTATCCAGTCGCTGACAATACTTCTCCGAACTGAACTTTTCATTCGGTTTTAGGGACCCATAATGCATTGGTCCTCGAATGTCTCACCATATACACAAGATTCTCTTATTTAGAGTCAAATTTGATTTAGATGTGGAAGGGCTAGGATTTTCGAGTTAACAGTATGCCTTTTTGCTTACGATATTTCGTAGATAACCCAGTTTTCAATCCCCATTTGTCATCCAATTCAAGAAGGGCCCGATTTTGTTTCGAACAGGCAGAGATGTGCGNCAGAAGTTAGAAGAATATCACGTGATTAGGGAAATCTCAGATACAACCGGTACAGTATCGCTTCATAAGACTAACGTGCATCGACGTTGTTTCAGTTAATTTGCTTCGTCAGTGTGTATAGATTAAGTGATAAAACAATAGAGAGGCACACATGAACCACATAAACATGTGTTTACGGGTAGAAACCTGTTGTCATAGAAACGGACAGAACTTCCGGTAGACCATAGGCTCAATAGATAATCCCTTGTCCCTGGGATACTTATCGACACACTGGGGAGTTTTGTTTGCAAACAGCCAGAATGAACGACGTTTATAATTGAGAAAGTAGTAGAGTTACTAATCAACAAAGTTGATTGAACGCGCAATTGGTGAGCCGCATATAGGTTACTCATCCATTTATTTCCCTCCTCAGTACCATTTTCTTTGATGAATCCTTTTTGGCGTCAAATACGCTAAGCAACAGATGTACAGTCAACCTCATACCATGTCGCACCCCTCGGGAATTCGATCGAATGAATAAATTTCAGGAACTGCGACACAGATTGTTAGTCTGTAGTTGAGTCTATTAGGAAGCATGAAAAATCTTTTGAGAGTTTTGTGATAAAATAAATCGGATCGACGAAAGCTACCTCAATTCCAATTTTGGCTCCCAATGTTTAAAATTGTGTGCTGTTGATTTATAACGGAATTTAAATATACAGTCCAGTGTATACTTTATGCATCCAAGATATCGAAACCTTTTACGATACCAATAGCCTAATATCGGTACACTGCATCCAGTATTCAGGCATTTTTCACTTTCAAGTCTCTTGTTACCCCGAAAATGCTGATCTTTCTTCAGGGGCATGTTTTTTAACCAAATCAACGCATATTAATTCCATATATTCCCCCGTTCCTTTGCAATTTTAGGCAAACTACGGAATTAAGCATATGGTGTCCATCATAATACAAAACTGTTTAGCTATAATAATCACAACATGACTATTAACTCATTCGATGAAAACAAGAATGAGTCAGGTACAGCACAGTGAGAGTACGGGACAAAAGCCTTAAAGTTACGATGATGCATTCTTTGTGCTAACTGATTTGCCTGCTTGCAAATGATACTCTCCCTCACGCGGAACTCGCTGGGCTTTTCCGTCATCGCAGTAAACCAAGCCAAGGTTGCCTCATTCACCGTCTTGCACTTGTTGTTGGTTTTCAGGTGGCATCTTTGCTGAAATGCTCCAGCGTTCACAAGTCATCCGACAGTGGTTCGATGAGATATAACACTGTAAAGAGTTTTTTTAATATCAGGTGATTCGGCTATGGAGCTCCGAGTTACACCTGGCTGATTCTGCATTTCCAACGCGCTCTGGTGAATAGACGATCGCGTAATTTGAAGTCAAGTGAGTGCCATCGATTATGGGGTTTGCATGGGTATCTTTATTTTATGAAAAAGAAGCGCAGGATAGATGAAACTTGATTATCGGGAGGTGAATCAAATTGCTTCAATTTTTCTATACACTACATAATTAAACCATTAGTTGTAGAGTATTAGCAAACATCTAACTCCGTTCCCTTTACCAGAACTAGATCGGAAATATCCGGAATAGACCAAAATGCCACAGGGAAGCGGTGGTGGTAGTGGCGCCGTGGTTGAGTCCCTGTCACTGGCATGCTTTGGACCACATGGGCCGAGGTTCGAGCACGGTCATCGGCACCCAACTTTGGTGATAGGCAGTGCCGCTTTCGTCCGATTCAATACCACGCTTAATCTAGCGCGACCTTACGTGGTTTGCCACGCAAAGCCCGGGGCTTGGGTTTCCGGCATCCAGCATTGAACAGCAAGTCTTTGTGTCCATGGAGTACAACCCATCTTACGTTCACCACATCAGATTCAGATTCAGTTTAAACAACCATTAGTCATGCACTTTCGTGCACCGGTTTTGGTTTTTCGCTTTGGCTGCCCATTTGGACGAACAGTAGGATAAAGACAGGAAGGTTGAAGATAGAGTTGAATAGAAACAAAATGGATGATTTCAGTAGAATAATGTTGCAAAGAAATCGAGAATATGCACAAACGCCACTGTTTACGACACTTAGCCATATCACTCAATATCTCAAACCATCGGTGACCATCATCTCGGGGTCCCCATCCAGGAAGCCTAACAGGATCTATATGACCGAGTCTGGTGGTTAGGGTTTTCATACTCTTGTACCAGGTCTTAGCTTGACCACCCTTGGCTTTATTCCACCCACTACCTGCCTCGGCGAACATCGCTCACCGTGGAAACCTATTTGATGACACGCGTAACACATACACCAACTAACACAAGCTATGGAGGTCGACTGTTTGCTCCAGTGGGCCACCACGGTTACCTATTCATCACATCGATGTGTTTCGTAAATAATAAATGATTAAAAATGATCCACGAACGGATGCATAGTACTCCACAGAAGGTTTGGTTCATGATTTTTCGCTCTAAAAATGATGAAGGTCATCAAGCTATCATTTAATTATTTTACATCACAATCACGAAGAAATAAAGAAGATTGATTTGAATAGTCCTTCGCTGTTTTACAATAGGCATCTAAAGAGATGACATCAAAACCAAAAGAATAGTGCATGTGGGAGCATGCTAATGGAGTAAACAACTTGGGAACGGTAGGGGTAGAAAAAAATGCGTGCTCAAAATAAAAAACCGTTGATGTAGAAATTTTCTGCCACTTCTGATAAAGAAAAACAATAAGTGATCAAACCAATTTAATTAGACGATGAGCTTGTTTGTTTCATTCTCATTATGTTGTTTGTTCTTTTATCTATGTGGAGGTTATTTCTGTTGTTGCGTTTCATGTCTGTCACCTGGTTGTCTAATGCGTTTTTTCCAGATGTTTTTGCATGTCCATTTTCCAGCGCAAATAAGTGTATTCGTAGGTCTCTGTGATCATATCCAGTAAGGCTTCTCACCTCGGTCGAAAGAGGCAGTCAGCCAAGATAGCGGAAAAATCACTGGCCAACCGCAAACAAGAACAAATTACAAATAAACAAAAAAGAAAGTACGCGTTTCTTCGAAGATGAGTGAGAACGAGCTGGTGCCCAAAAATACAATATAAATTCCACATAATAAGTAATGGAATCCCGCGAAAAAGTTGATGCAGTGTAAACACAAACTACTGAATCTCGTGACTCTAGAGAGAGATTGGCAGGCAGAAGCAAATAAAATTGAAACTGGAAAGTTGATCGTCCCACCTGTGAGTCATAAGTGTCGCCGGTAATTTGGTACACTGGTGGTCATCATCATCATCATCATCATCATCATCATCAGCAGCAGCAGCAATAGGAATGTGCTCACACACCAGTCGGATTGAATCAGCGACTTAGAGCAAGCAGTTCAATTTTTCACCATTTTGGGTGGGGTTCCAACAGGGCGGCATATCTTTACCTCGCTTCGCTGATTTACCAATTGGTTGTACACCATGCCACTACTTATCGTTTGAGATGAACCGTCAGAGAAAAGAAATTGGGCCGGGGAACTGCCAAAACTGCCCAAAGAATATATTCCGACCATTTGGGCAGCAACTACCACTGAGTAGTAAAATTCCAAGCATATAATCTGGTGATATATATATATATATATATATATGATACATAAATACTTTTCGCAAACTTTTCGCAAAATATGTCACTGAAACTCTTCTCTGAATTGCAAAACAAAATAGTGTGCCGCTGGTTTAGAAGGGATAAGCGTGTTCTATAGTTGGACGAAAGAAATACGTAGATATTTAAATTAAATTCATTCAAATAAATAGTAGCAACAAAAACTTACGCTGGAAGATTTGATTATGTCATTAGGCGGGGGGGGGGCGGAGATCTGTATATATATAGGAACATCAGGGATATCATACAGTTGTGTCATTCCCAAAATGGAAGAAACAGTTGTATATTAAGCGTTTGGGGGAAACTGTTGCGTTACCATCTCGGATTATCATAGGAGTTTTTGATATGTTAAAACGTCTTGATATACCACCCATCTGTCGACTAAAGCTTGACACTTTCAATCATAAGGAGAGATCAACATTGAATCCTGGAGTTGAGTTCCAAGAAAAACAGTTGTCAACTGGTGCAGATAAACATCTCGATGGAATAACCTCTCTCGGAGTTCCATGCTGGGGAATAGCCCAATACGCATTGCTAATTATTCTCGATTATCCAAAGACGGCTGTGCGTGGCGGGCAAATTATTTTATCGTTTTGATTGAAAGTGAAATGAGGAGGAGGGGAGGGGTTGATTTGAATAATTTTGTCGCGATGATGTTTTGCATCTTTGACCCTGCTTTCCTTCTTAGTAGATAAATCCGCGACTTGAAAATTTACAATTAAGGCTTCGCATTTGACCATCGTGAATTCTAACTAATTATACGTTGAGTTTTATTATGTAAAGAGCACAAGCGGCGTGAGCTAAAAACTGACAAGCATTGGACAACTGTTCCGACTTGGTTGGGTCTCATCAGCAGTGAGCGAATCCATCAACCGAACTTGGGATTGATGCGGGATATTACAGGCAGAAGCATACTACCCACTCGGCAGCTGATCAGACAGTGTTAAACTTTCCTTATACGCGATACATCATCCTGGTAACCTAATGAAAGCACCACATTGCACATCTTGGCACTATCTTCCAGGGTTATGACTGTTAGGTGAGAGCAATGGAGGAACGGGTTTGATCATATGATGAACCGAAACGATCAGACCCAACCGAGTTGAAACAGCTGTCCAGTGCTTCCTAGTTTTTCAGGTAACGCTTCATTTGCTACACAAAGAATTTCAAACTTATGATCAAAACAAATCCGCAGCCAGCCTCTCGTAAAACAAAATCAAGGAAAATCCTCATCCTATTTGTGTCAAACTTCACAGCTCCATAATGATACTCCCTTAAATTGGATATTTTTATCTCAAATCTTTCTAACTTTGTCCCACGTTTTGTTTGCCTTGTAATGTATTCCACCGTCAGTCGATAAAATGCGTGTGTTTTCATGATACATCCACCACTAATTTCTTTCTCACTGAACTTTGTTTTCTGAGCAAATTGATGGCACCGTCGCGGTGGTATTTAACAAACAGCCATTTCACGGGCTGCGCACAACCTGAGATTTTATTCAAGTTTTACCTCGTGTAATTTGGACGAGATGGGATATTTTCCCTAGTCGGAACTCTGGTCGATCGTTGTTGGCTAATCGGAATCCCACTCACGTTTTCTGAGCATACCTGCATCATTTATTCATAATTTTTGCTTCCGCACCTTCTTGCAGCTACGGTATCTCAAATTTACTGTGAGATCCTGCATTTGGATAATTGTGGACGTGCAGCCATGCAGTTAACTTTGATGGATTCGAGAGCACATTGTTACTCAAAGCCACTTCGGTGATCAGTGATGATAAAGTGTGGAAGGAGGAATGGACAAAGCAACATAGAATGAACAACAACAAAAACTCAGACCTTACCGGTACCGGTTATTGATTCCGAGGCCAACCGTGCTACTGTCATGTCACGTTTTCGTGTCTCATACGGTTGATCCAATCCCGAGCCTCGTGGACGCGCGGACTGAAATCCCCCCGAATACGCACGATATGAAGCAGCTGTTTTGTTGGGTCGGAAATTGCCAGAATTCAGCTTGTTCTCCATCATCTCCGCATCTTTGTCCATTTCGGTGACGGTTTTGAATAACTATGTCAGTATGATTGTAGGGACAGAAAGGAAAGGTGTAATAGTAATGATTGAGAAACCATCGACTAGGGTGGGTAAATGGGGACAGAATATCCGTAACGAAAACGCAGCAACGACGATACTGTCAGTATTCCATAATATTCAATCGTCTTGTACATACATAGGTCCCACATCTGCCCTCACGCCCCCCCCCACCCGAAATGTCCATACTTATTTGATGCTACTTGAACTCCTCTCCTTGATTTGCGTGTGGCCCAATATCGTGCTGCAAATGGTACTTGTTATCGATCGAATTTCAACGCAAAAGGTGATAACCGCCGACCGCGTAGCTCAGGGGTAAGGGTTTGAAGTCCGAACCCAAATTTCGCGGTTCGAGTCCTCACAGGGACACAAAATCGTACGCACTGCTGAAGAGTCCCAAACAGGACGAAACAGCTGTCCAGTGCTCTTTGTCGGCCATCACAAACATTTCCACCGCACTTAGCCCCCCTCCCCCCAAAGCGATTCGTGACATCCAATAGCGAAAACATATTTCTGACGTTGATGAACATTTGGTGACGAGAAATGGTCATTCAAACACGAAAGAATACAAACGGTGTAGCTATCTATAATTGTTGAGATGATTCCGGTTATCCATTGAAAGCATATGTACACCAATCCCACTGGCATTGCCTTTCTGTCCCTCCGAATTGATCATGACGGACAGGAACCAGGGAAGGCAAATACTAACTGGTGCATCAAAACAGTCATGTTGAGCTAAGCCATGGTGCCTGGGATTTCGAGAAGATACACTAGTACTTGTTTAGTAACAGGATTGTGACGTGTTCTGCAAACAGAATACTTACCGGAGCTTTTTTTTACATATCTGCTATCACTACACCCTTCTTTTTTTCGAAAAGAGAAACGGTTCTTGTACAAAGACAAATGTGACTGACTGACTGAGATGAATGATATTACACAAATACAATTTTCCAGTACACTTTGAGTGTACCAAAGAATAAGCTTGTCAGAAAAAATAGCCGTTGCTTAAATTGACTATGATAAAACAGTCAATCTTCTGCCAAAGTGTAGTGTTCGCTTCCACAGTTTTCTACGATTAAACTCATGCGATTTTTAAATATTGGGATTACTGTTTGTCGGACGGTGAGAATGGGCAAAAATAAATTGATGTTGTGAAAATTGTAATTGGTTTGATGCCACTTTGATTAGACTTTGAAATGCTTAGGGTTTTGTGAGATCTGTCCCCCATAGTCTTGGTTACTTCGAGGTGGTTTTGGTTTCTGTTACAATCAATCGGTAACTAAGTGGTCTTGATGAGACCATGCTTCGCTCTTCATCTTTTACGCATACGCCGACGGAAAGAGTAGGGTGGACGGATAGGAGTAATGGACCAGATGATGGGAGTTGGTATTTCTCTATTTGGCAGGCTATTCTAACTATACCTTTTTCAGTTTGAGATGTCCGAAATCTAATTCTAGATGCCACAATATGAATTTAAGATATTTGAATATCACTTTAAGATATCACAATATGAATTTAAGATATTTAAATATCACTTTAAGATGTCACAATATGAATTTGAGGTGTCCGAGTATCAATTTAAGATGTCATTTTGCTTTGTGGATAGTACCTTGCACAGTACAGAGTGAAAACATAGCAACATGATGTCTTAAACTGATACTCGGACATCTTAAATTCATATTACGACATTTAAAATTGGATTTCGGACATCTTAAACTGAAAAGGGTATTCACTGTATTGCAGCAATAGGTTGGTGATAAGACTCAAAATAGACCGGTAAAGATAAACTATATGCTACCGTTTTTCGTCCACTGTTGAACTTGCTCCGTTTGATCGACAGCGCTGTGTCCCACTTACTAAACAAGGCGCTCCNCTCCCACCCTAAACGTCAATTATATAGTTTTTATCTCTGGATTTGCACCAATGGAGACATACTCCCAAAGATATCCAGCCAGCTAGGGGGCAGCAATGATGAAGGAGATTCGGTTTTTCACGGATACATAAGATGGGCTCGTCACTTCCGGGGACCCTGGTTGTTAATGACCACAAATAAACTGTGTACATAATTCGTTGTTGAGAATTCTCGAAAAGATATAAAATGATGCATGTTATCCCTAAGATTCTTGATTACCTAATTTCACAACAGAACAGTATTTTTACGATGACTTTGAGCCTCTTATCCATTGTTATTGTCGGAACATTCGTCTGATTTTTTCATCGAAATTAGCCGGGGCTGAATCTTCATCATCTTCATGTTATAGTCGTACAGTGCAGCAAGTTTGGACTTCATTCCCTAATCGAGAAAATTTATTTGCTGCAGTCTTGCAAACCTTTTGCCGTCTGACTGTGTGTTTTGGCTGAAATTTGCTCAACTGTTATTTACATTTCGGCTCGCTGTCGACGGAGTCTGAAGATGGATTGTGGCTTGGAAATCCTATCAACATTCAGGTCAGTAATGAGAGCGGAGGAGATTTCGGCGCACACGTTGCTAAGTTGCCTTCAGAATGACAAAACAAATTTTCCGCACTATTTATTGGATATTAACCAAATTTATCGATTAGTTTGCAGATTTTTTAAAATGCATGTTTCGCCATCGTGCTCTTGTTCTTATGCACATTCCTTTTGGGTAGCGTTTCGGGCAAAGCGGTGATCATCTACTACAGCCCCGTTCGCCCTGTAGATGCTTGAGCGAGGATCACATCTGTCCTCGATTTGATCAGTTGGACTTTCACGGCTCTGTACCGCTGGGTTCCACTGGAACGGGCATGCGGTAGCCGGCACCTGACATTTGTTCACTGTTGATCGACATTCATCGGAACCGACCGTAGGTTATCCCAAACTCACAAGGTATTCGTTTACTGCACCAGAAATAACTTGATACTGCACCAAAGTGTATGCGGATTTTGCCGGTAATCAAATCATATCTGAGTTATGGAAAACACTCGTAGATGTAGACAGGATGTAGTCATTGTGTAGCGTTGGTGTAACAAACTTCGGAACGTACACAACAGTCAACAGACGTAAAAAATCCTATTCAAGAAGATTTTCTCCTTTTTTAATGTTAACAACCAGACTTATGAAACTGTAGAGTCTTCTTGAACAGATTGATGAATCTATTATAAGCAATTTCCTCCACTCCCTCTGTTCTACCCCAATTGGCAAGTGCTTAGCAAGCCACTCCNCACAGAAGGCTTTGCACAGATAGACCAGATGATCAATAAGCCATCTTTTGGCTCAAAAGTTTATCAAAATGATATCCAACTAAAGAAACCGTATCCCATACGATTAGGGGTAAATAATACTTAGCTTCTTGACGGTATATGGCGGACATGGTTATCACTGACCAAGCACTGGAGTCATAAAAGCAACCCGGGCAAATAAGAAGTCAGTTGTTTGCATATGGCTTTTCGCATATATCTACTTCGATGGTCTTTCAACGAGGAAAAACCAGGGTTGGAACGGGAGCGAACACAACTGCACGGAAATTACAGACTAGTTTTCTCCGAGTGGAGTGTTTCAAACCCGACCGATAAAAAGACGTCTGCACATCTTGGTCTCTACTTACGGCTAAATTTCACATATATGTTCTGAATTATGATTGNATTCATAGGCTATTTTATTTTAACGGGCTGTTTGCGCTGAATGAATCATTAGAAATGCTTCACACTAGTTTCCCAGAGCTTTGTAGCAATCTTCATGATTTCTTATTAACTCAGTATGCAACTTATCCTCATTCATAATCCAATCAAAGTGAATGTAGCTAACGCGTGATACGAGAACATCATCTCTAATTCCGGGTAATGTGCCAACTTAGGAAGGTCTTTTGACTGAAATACGTGAGTGCGTTTTAGTTGAATGATCTGGGTCGCACAAAATGACTCATTATTGACGTAAAATTAAACTCGCTCGTCCATGATCCTTGTCTTGAAGGATGGAAGATGACCGCCCAGTTCCTTTACCTCTTTCCATGATTGGGTAAGCTCAAATGACGGAAGAGATGCACCGACGGCATTTATCCAACCCCCCCCCTCCGCAAATGAAGATAGCAGATCAAACTGACGGCATCAAATAGACACCAAAGAAAGAGAGAGAGAGAGACGATATCACACATTCGGAACAAACAATTAGCCAGCCACGGTGCGCAACCAAAATGCAATCATTGCCAATAGGGAATCAATCTGTGCTTCACTTCGGCGACTGTCTGAAAAGTGATAGTATTGATTTGTAAATCAGTTCTCAGTCGAAAAACATCGCAAAGGAAGTCTATTGAATGTTAACTTCATTCTTCATGTCATGATATTAGTTACTTAGTGTATTTTCAATTCTATCTGTAGTAACCAAAAGAATAACTGTTAAAGGGTACGTATTTTAGTTTTCAAGCTATTGTGGGGGCATTTATCTCAACACAAAGGCACGTAAGTCTGGTTGAATGTTTGTCGGATCGTGCGGTATCTGCGACTTCTACCTCGGCTGACCAAGGAAGCTCAAAATCACATAAGCATATCCGAGAGGTTTCTTTAAGCATTGAACAAAATAACCCGACTAGCAGTAAGAAATTGAGTATGACGGGCTGACATAGAACTTTAAAACCCCAATCTAAGAAAACCATTATGTACCACAAAATCGGATGAAAGATTCAGGGTCATTTCGATAAAGACGAAAGGGACATGAATTCTGGTTGCATAGACCGAACTATCGAAACGAACTGTCAGGGAAAACGAAAAATGGAAAGGGTTGGGTGATGCTTACTAAGTTCAAGCACCAGTCCTAAAGTTTCGTAAACCGCCGCATCGTCGCATTTGGAGTCAGTTTTTAATAAAATGAGATCTATCGTTGGCACTCACCAGGAGATTGTCAGAAGGAACGAGAATAGACTATCAATAGTCTGGTTAGATCAAATGATGAATCTATTCTGAGGAACGCTTTTGCCGAATAAATTAATCCTTCTATTCGATTGCTCCTCAGACATGAACAACTGTTACGCCCCAGTTGGCTAGGGTATTCAGATACGTGTTTTACGAAGCCATCAGACTTATTGTTTTCCCCCGGCTCATCACTTGGCCGGTTCACGGTTTCTGCTGTCAAATCCCTCGCATTGCCTGTGTGATCGTTATGAGTTGGTAGATTTGATTAATTTCATTTGGAAAACATTGAAGCACACTTAGTCAATAAACGTGCTATTAGTTTTGTAACATGATGATGCATGTGTGCTATGGTAGAATCCCTGAACAGTTCTTTCTTTTGGGTTTTCGTCTGCTGTACCACATTCAGCGGTGACCATATTCCGGGGTCCTATTGGTGCAACAGTGAATCGTGACCATGAAAATTTCACTGAATGATGCTATGACGTTCTATAGTGACTCATATAAGCATCATGGCGTGCACCAAATTGAATAGAAAACACTATAGATGTAATTGTTCTCAGAAAAATATTGTTTTTGGTTGTACCATTCGACCGTGCCCTCAGTTTGCGAAAGTTTTTTCCAGAAATTAAACTGTTCTTTTTTCACGTTTAAACGATTACATCAAGTATGACCTACTGCCATTTACTGGGCCTGAAGCTCATCATATAGAAGCATCATGAAGTCTTACACACCAATCAGCCAGATCCCCAAACTGCCCAAGTCACTACAGCAGACAGAACCAGTAGGTAAAGAATACAGATCATTAGGGTAGAGGTGCGCGCAGCTTGAATCAAGCTCTGCTGTCCACGATGTCAACTAAGCCGTCTGAAAAACCTCTCTCGGCTATCTGCGTAACAAGTAACGCATAGATGTAAACACTCGCTCACAGATCGACGAGGGCTGTGGGCGCATGTGCTTGTGCACCAGAGCTTGGTTCGAACTGATTTTTTGGTGTGCCAAACTTCCTGCTGCATCTGTACATGTGTTCTGTTGGCCTTGTTTATATGGCCCATTTGAATTAAGTTATGTTTCACGGATTATGTATCCATGGGCTTACTTTGCGCGCAATCATACAAACGATGAAAAAGACGGCTAAGTGAGGTATCAAGTAGCAATTTTCTCAGGCAAAATGCCAGTAGTGAGGAGGACCGTTGTTTGCCATTCAACGTAAGCAAAATTATGAGTTCTGTTATCCGTTTATTATGTGAAAAACAGAACGAACTACTTACTTGTGTTATTGATTGGCGTCAGTGCCGGTCCGGTAAAAGAAAATTGTTATCCATAAAACTACAAGTGAATAAATTACATTTTTTCAGAGAAACCATACTCCCGCAGAGTGATTTATCTCCCCCCGAACTCCGCGTCACTTGAATGTACGTATAATCCTGGTCCGGGATTAGTTTATCCGACCATCTAGTCGTATAGCCAGAAATCGATAGACAAAAGGTTACTTGGCTAACCAAAAGCTGTAGACCGTAAAGCTACAGTAGATAATCATTTTCACATTTAGGTGAACGTCTACGGACATTCTCAAACATCCAGTTGTTTTAGGGAAGGTCATCGGGATGGTCCGAGGAGCGATTTTGCGGGATATACTGAACTTCTGCGTGTACCAGTACTGTTATTGTATGCGTTCAGATGTTGCTAGTAGTTGGTAGCAAACGCGGTAGGGATTATGGCAAACAACTTCCACCATCATGAACAATAAACTCATAAGCGCTCAAAATGTTTCATGGAACGTTAAGCAAGCGTGGCATTTCTCGGTCTTCGTGATCAAGTGAAGGCTATTGGATTACAAATAAACGAAAGTGACGTGAAGAGAATTGCATACGGAATGGGATGTAGGGGGAAAAAAATCTGT
The DNA here is from genome assembly GCA_900618425.1 of Echinostoma caproni. Classification (NCBI taxonomy): domain Eukaryota; kingdom Metazoa; phylum Platyhelminthes; class Trematoda; order Plagiorchiida; family Echinostomatidae; genus Echinostoma; species Echinostoma caproni. The sequence continues at coordinate 28,146 of UZAN01044022.1, forward strand.
CTGAGATTAGAAAAGAATCAAAACATTAAAATTACCCCCACAACTTTAGTCAGAAAAATCTCACACCAACGCTTTGACTGCTCCAGTCATGTCAACAATACTTTCTATCAATAACCTGCCACTGTCCGTCAGAGCAACAGCTAGCCTCAAAATATTCAGCGTGAGAATACTAACACAAGTCGAAATGAAAAGATTTTATTCCCAAAGTTCAACGTAAAATGTTATCTAAATCACCTGGGACATCAAAAAAACTAATGAGTCTGAGTCGTCTGCTCTGGGTACTCCAGAGCTGTCTGCCTGAACTCATCTTGTTGGTAGACTGCCGTCATTTACTGACAAGATACCGCATTGTTTCGTCTTGAAGTGATGTTCGCTTGACACATGCCACCCAGAGCGATATTGTCCCCATAGGTGTTGATGGACGTCGGTGCACCACCAGTAACATATTTTTTCACTTCGTTCAAAGCAGATCATGAGATTTGACGGAACGTTCAAGGCCTTGTATTGTTCTCGTATCGACAGAAGAAATGCAGACATGTTTGAACATGTTTAGTCCCTCTCTCGTTATTCTCACCCTCAAATTAAATGCACCATCGTTTCCGTTATGGACGACAATGGTGGCCATGAATTATTAGATGTAACATTAAACTCAATTAAAAGTAGGTTGTACACAGTTAGAGTATACAATGGAGAAACGGATCAAACTGAACAGATATACTGACCACAGACACAGATATGCGGCAACAGACTGGGTATTTATTTTTTATTGGCGGTGGTGGCCTGATGGTAACGTAGGACGAGTGTTTGAATCCTACCATCACCGCCTGACTATCCTCACTTGTGTGTTGTATAACAGCCCTCTGATTGGCCGCTTCCATCTTCCTGAAAATCGTATCATTGTGTATTCAATAAAAGGAAGTAAAGTGAAAAAGAAAACGAAAACGAGGCCGAATAACACATTGGTCACAGACAGTCGTCATATTTCCAGTCATCTTTCCATCTTCTGATGGATAACAACAAAATCAGAGTTACTCTGTCACACTTAGAGAGTTTTTCAATCCAGCTACTAATGGTCAAAAAACAGCAAATAAGTCAAAAGTGAACGCGAAATAATTAATGGCCAGTTTGAGATAACCCCGTTAGAAGTAGTCTACAACTCACCGTAGCAAAACGTGCCTGGCTCGTACGCTTGGTCGAAAAGGGGCACCAAAGTACTGTAAGAAAAATCAAGTGTCAAGTGGTGACACGGCCCTAAAAGAGCACCAATGCCCACTAACGTACAGTGCTGCCTAGTCTGGTGACTGAGTCTTGGGTAGGTCTCAGCACGCGAGCATTTTCGACCAAGAGCAAATGAATGCTAACCGAATGCAACTAGTGAAAATAAACTTTTGCAAATCCATAATAAATAGACTTTCTGCCACCGCGAGCTCCAAGGGAAGAATAGGATGGAAAGGAAATAAATCTCAAAATCAGACAGTTGGTATGATTGGTTTCAAATCAGAGAGAGCGGTGAAATTAAAAGCTTCAATAAATTTGAGAATCTCAGTTTGGAGGATGCAAGACATACTATGATGGATGCTGATGTGGTACTCACAATACACATCTTAAATTATATTTTACACACGTCGGACGCCAGATTGTATGTCAAGCGAATCACGGTACAATTATCTTTATAAAAAAGAAAACGTTCCATGATTTGCATGTGGGCTGAATAATGCCAGGTTTCCCAGGTCAAGGCAGGTGAATTTTCTTGAGGAATCCACAACCGGAGGCTTCGGCTAACTAAAGCCTGACCCGCAAAGCAGCGGGGGTTGAGTGAAAACCACAATCCATTGGGGGCCGGTGTCCAGTTCATCGGATCATTCGCTCATCGGACGGGGTCAAAAGTCCCATATGTCCAATACAACTCGATGCCCAATTGAGCCAGTGACCACCACCAAAATCGGGTAAGTGTGTGTTGTTCGTACGCCTTACAATGAACGAGAGTAGCTGGCATTCACGAGCGCAGCTGACGGATAGAAAAGTACGTTACATGAAACGACCAGCGATACACAGCCGTCTTCCGTTTTGACGGTTTTCTCAAGGATGGCAGGATTCACGCGCAGAATCAACAGACCGCATTCCCGGAGAGTTCGTTGGTGGATTTTGGTGTTGGATGTCGGCTGCGTTGTTATCTCTTGCAGGAAAATGACGTAAGTGATTATTCTGTGCTGAGCACCAATACTGTTTCGGACTTCCAGCTGCTTCTTTGTGTCTAAATTCTTAGGAAATCGATTGCTTTGACAAAAAAGAGCAGGGCTCAGTCCAGATGATGTATTTGACACAATCCAGATTTGAACCCCGTGGAGAACACAAAAGCGGCCAAAACAAAAACGGTAACTATGTAAAAAATAAGCACCAATGGCCGAATAGCATAACAAGTTATTAAAACCGTGCTCCGTGTTGCAAGGGATACAGAAAACGTGTCGCAAGCTTCCTGTCAACAGTTGGCATAAACAATTTAGATTCACGCAGAACCGGAATGGGACACCATGGACAGCCATCACTGCAACAAACCTGTAAGTGGTCAACGAGTATTGCGGAGGAATTTTTTGGTTTGGAAATGTTAGTTTCTTTTAGTTTTATTGAATGCAAAAATAAGGTACTTCCAATTGGAAAAGTTATCATCTTGCCTTATTTACGAAGGTGACTAGAAAAATGGTGGCATACGACATAATGAGAACTCACAATTGGTAAACAAGCTCGTTTTCAGTGAGTCTTACTCATACCATTAAAACACAATATAGATGAGTGTAGTCACAGATAGGGACTTAAGAAGGAAAAAGGAAACCAATCAAAGTGCTCCATGATTTGTATCACAATCGGTTCCCAATTATCATTCGCTCCGATGTTTCTTCACTCATTTGCCTCCTTCCATTTGCACTACGGTACTCAAACAAAGCTAGTTATTTCTTTCTGCTTTGACCGGTAATGTTTGGGACAATCCGGAATTTGGCGGTCCTAATTGTATTGGGTTCGAGTCTCTTGATGCTGACCGAAAAATCGGAAACTCACGGCACATAACTGACAGTTTCGAACTACTAGCCCCAAGTTATCGATTCCGAGGTAGTGATTCTCCCGTCTTATTGTGCAACGGGAGGTTGGGTATCTGGTGCAAGATATTTTGCCATGGCATTGAATTGGAATTTTATCAATTACAACAAGTTGATTGGAAAGCGTTGTGGCCTAAGAGTAACTGATCGCGCTTGTCTGTGGTCGGGTTGATTGAATAATTGATGGAATGGCTGATGCTGTCAGGTGGCACACACGCAGGCACCCACGACATGCGGACTCTGCTACAATATCGATCGGCTACAGCAAATCGGATATCAGTATTGAATTTGTCGGTAATCCGGTCATAGAAGCGCAAATTGT
>UZAN01044024.1:1780-14255 GCA_900618425.1 Echinostoma caproni
GCTCTTATGATGATAGAGCAACACACCCCCACCTCGCGTTGGACGATCACGCCTCAATAGCTCCATGTCCGGTAATCGCAGCTCAGAGTGTAAGATGTCGGTCGTCAACCAGGTCTCGGTTACGGCAATGAGATCCCATCGACCGGTCCGACAACATAGTTCCACTTCTGGAAAATAAATGAGAAAACCCTGAGAGTTGTTATAGAAACAGTTCAGTCGTTGTCGGTGGAGAAATCCATTGGAATTTAGTGACATAGATGGTACATGCGTGATATAAAGCTGAATCCGTTGATGAAATCGTATTCAAAAGAAACCACGTAATTGAGAACAAGTGAAATAACGTTTTCTGAGTATAGGTCGTAGATTGACTTCTTTTCCACATTTTAAACTCTGATTGTTCGCCGTGCAATCTACTTTTTAATTTTCTGGCGAAAAAGGTGTAACTTAATGTGTGTAGACATCCAGTTGTTTGTTCGGTTTTCCTGCTTCCAGTGTATACTGAAACCGATCGATACAGTGCTTACCAAGGGTATTGGTTAACATCGGTACGGCCGGTCTTACTGATTATCTTAGCGATGGATTAATTGCAACATGTGATGCTATAAGGTGATTTACGAAGCAGAAGTGCATCGCTCAAACACGGCAAGATACTCGTTCGACCCATTCTACCCAAATTGTATTTGTTTCGATGACGTTTGGCAAATGAACCACCCGATTTCATTATCACTCTATCGAGAATAACGGCGAGTACCATTTATTCGTTAGCATAGGCTCGTTAGTGCGATGGGGGTTATCGATTGGCTGACGATCTACCGTCTTAATTCACAGTTCAGCTTGTTACGATTATTTTCACATGTTTGTAGATCAACGTTAATGCGACAGAGGTCACCGATCAGCCGAGTTTCGCTTCAAACAAACGCAAACGTGCCCGAGGGTTTGGTGGCCGTTGTAACAAAGCGAACAGATTGGAGTGTCCCACAGTATTGCAGAACAATCAAGTGTTAATTACGAGGATTTATATTTAGGAAAGGTTCTAATTGTCTTTTCTTAGCTTAGTTTGAATCTAGCCGAGTTGATTAAAACACAGAAATAGAGATTTGATGCAATGTTTTGGAATAACTCAATTCTTTATGATCGAATTCGAAACAGACAATTTTTTATAAAAATTCTCTCATCAATAGATAGATATATAATGAAAACATTGTAGCTAACAAAACTTGTTTTCGCTAACTTCCTCCTCGAGTTAATACAGATATATATGTTTCAAAATTATCAAATTAGTGTAATGGTCAGATGTGATGAATATGATTGGTTGATTGTGATCTTGTGATGTGTGGTTTGGAAATGTGAGGGCAGTGTTGTTATTGTTGTGTGGTTCGGAANTCCATTTCCGGTTTGAGCCCCTGGGTCATGAAAAAGGTCACGGTGGTTTCGGTCGGCTGTGTCAGTTTGAGGCCGGGGTAAACAAAGTGACTAGACGAATCGTTTTTGAGAACAAAGGGACGGACTGAGTAGGCGAATAGCTACCGCCTCGGCTGTAGCAAGGTGTTGTTGATGAACAGCTTTTGATGATATATGTATGGAATATAATGAGCGAGATCTGCAATCAGATGGTGTTAATCCTCTGGTGGCTGCACCATCAACTGATTTAATGTCGGTATGATCCCAGCTTTAAAGCGAGTGTTGATTAGTACGTGCGAATACACAGACATCTAGGCTGCTTTGATCAAATGCATGGTCGTGAGAACGTTCTCTTCGGCTTATATTGCTTGGTTGCTTATCCTCAATCAAAGACAATTTTTTTCAGTACATATTTCCGAAAAGAGCATTTGAAAGGCCGAATTACACCCAGATCCATTGGTTGTAACACTGAAGAACAGTTAGGAGAAAGCCTTGTTAATTTGATGTTGGGCAACACTGTGGTTTCGTTATGGCTAGGGAAATTATCTGCAAGTAGTAAAATATAACGTCTTTGAGAAACCATCTTGCAATTTACATTAAATAGCTAAATTTGGAATAAAACAACAGTCGTCTATGTGTTTTTTGAAGAACTGTCGCTGCAGGGAAGAATTTTCTATCTGTAACACGGAGACTTCGAGTAGTTTGAGAATTTTCAATAACCTACGGTGATAAAATTCTTCTCTCACGCTCTGATGAAGCAGTATTGTGGATTTCTTTGCTCTAGAAATTTTTTGTCCTTCAAGATATAATGTTTTTTCTCGGGAGCCGTTTGTGATAATAAACTGTTACATTTGCACTGAAGATATTACAACCTGCATGTCCATGGATAAACTGCGGTAAATCCGTTCGAAAGTCACACACTGGATCATCTGGTAACATCAAACGTTCTTGACATGAATAGTAGCTCTGTTCTTAAATTGTAACGGTAAATACCACATCTGTCTGACCAAAAGCTAAACCAACTTTTTGAAACCTCAAAGTCACTATGATGCAATCTTTGTGTTAGCTGGGTTGTCTTGTTACAGACGGTGCTCTCCACCATAAGGAACTCATTGTGTTTTTCCTTCAAAGAAGTAGAGCACGCATCATTAACTGTGTTTGAACTTTTGGTTGGATTTAGGTGACATCTTCCATGAAATGCTTCAGCGTTGATAGATTCCCCAATAATCGTAGCATATAACAGGGTTAATAATTTTTATTGAAATACCAAGTGATTTAGCTATAGAGATCTGAGTTGCAACTGGCTAATTCAGCACTTTAACATAATCTGCTTCTTTGTGATTGATGGTACTTGCATACAGTCAAACCATAGGACAGTTTTGGATTCCTGGTGTCTGTATGCCTTCATCACAAGAGTTAGTCAATCAGTTCTCGCCACTCTGGGTGAAGCGTTACTGGCAGAATACGACATTGCACACTTGTTGATCAGTGGCCAAACCGTAAATCGGTCAACGATCAGCAGAGTAGGAAGCGCGACATACCTAGAGAGTGCATTGCATAAGTAATACCTACGTTATTATTATTACGTATTAGGTTTGCTGAAATGTGTTAACATACTGGAATATGTGACTTTTCATGGGTGTGACATGCACAGTAAATCAATCATTTTATTTCCTTCTTGATCTTATAGAGAATGTGACTGTACAGTCACATTTCAGATAAGGTTCCGCGGTCACCAAATCCAGAAATGCGGGTTGTTCAACTGATTTCTATGCACAAATTTGTGGTGAATAACGAGTTAGAAGTGAACGGGTAGGTAGGACCATGTTGACAGCGCGAATCAATCGATCCGGTTGAGGATCGAACTAGGAACCTCAAGTAAAGTCGGTTAACTCAGGGAGGACGCAAGCAGACCACGCACTTGACCACCAGACAGCTGATTAGGAAGTCTTCCATTTTAAGAATTCATGAGTTAGCACAACCAATCTTTGCTAGCTTGCATGGAGCATCACGCCCCCATTATCGTTGCACCAGCCTCCGGGGTTATGACTGGATACGAAGCATTTTGTACCTGAATACTTGTTCTCGGAGAATAGCAGAGGATTATAAGTCATTTACAGTGGATTTTATCGTGAGCAGGGCAAATACCCTGGTGGTTACTTTTTATGTCAATATTTTTGCTCAAACACTGGTCAGTTTTGAAACGTTTAATCTCATTATGGTGTTAATCTTATTGTCCTGCCTTTATCAAATTTGTAAATCTGATCATCGAATGTTTATTGTGCGTCTATTGCCATGGTTAGGCACTAAAAACGTTCAAACAAATTGCATCCCAACTTTCCAGGGTTAATTTTCGAGCACACTATCTCTTCCGACATCACGGAATAAACCCGGTAATGGCTTTTACACCCTCACCGTTTCCCACACCGGTAATTCGCAATTGGTGTCACTTGAAACCAAATGACAAATAGCTTTTTTCCTTTTAGAAAATCAGAGTAGAAAGTAAAAGCTAGAGAAAAAGTCATCAATTCCGAATGCAGAGAGACAACAGGAGACAGAGAGAGAGAGTAAACGGATGAAATGATGTAAACCATTAGGGTGTTTTGCTACTGTTGCCTCGGGGTGAACGAGAATAACCCGTTGGCTAATTTTGCTCATTCACTGATGGATGAAGCTCAGCTACAGCATCTTTGAAAAACAAACACAATCGTTCAATCGATTTCAACGCACGGTGCATGCAAACATTTTCAATTGTCTAAATCCAAAAGCAATACCGCAAATATATTTGGGCGAGTTAACTGTGCATTTAGAAGACATTGCTGAAAACAAAAAATGTAAAGAATTTGAACGTTCGTCCAAGAATCAAAAATAGAGTCGCAAAACTGAGAAATATTTATGCTTTGGGAGATCGTTAAAAACAATAAAACTAAATGCATTTCTGAATACCTATAACCTAAAGAAACGAGATATTTTATTGTACCCTGCATCCAAACAAATAATTATACCGAGGTGATTCACTGAATCAGTGGAATTCAGATATCCAAAAATAAACTGTTTACCCAAAATGTACAGCGATTTATTAGAAATGTCACATATGTTTATAAATTATAGTTACTTTAAGTCCGTTACTTTGATAATTGATTTGAAAAGAGTACAATGAAGACGAATCAAAAACCACTCTTGATTCAAAATCAATCGGCCTATCAACTACAATGCTCTTGTTTTTGTCAGCTTTATATGCATATCTATGGAGTTGTTGAAGAACATGTTTGGTTTGTTTTCGTCGAGATCCGATCACACTCAGCGACATGATTCAGAAACCCGACATATAGNACATATAGCTCAAGAAGGCTGAAAGATTGTTTTAGGTGATCACCGGAAATATTGTACAGATGGAATTATTCGATAAATTATCATGTACTCAAACCAAAACGTACCAGCTCAGCGTTATTATGGACGTTATCACACAATTCTTCCGTCAGGTAGAGGACAGTCTGCCCAAGCCTAAATGATTGACTGCATCACAGCGGATACCTGTTTTTACTGTGCTATAAGAAGATAATGGATTAAGCTGAAAAGACATATATACATATGCCGTGACAACGTACCTTTAGTGAACCATTGTCCCCGTCAATAATCCAACAGATTACGGACGACAATCGGTTTACCCCATGGTTTAAGACTTTGAATGACTTAGTTGTGAAACCATTTAAGTCGTCTTCGGTTGGAATATTTTGATGTTGCACACAAAAAACCGATTTCAGAACTGTCCCCATTAGTGCTGTGCAATGTAAATGGCTGTTGCTGCCATATGCCGGGGGATGTGTTTTTATCCCATTATCCACACATGGCGGAAACTTTGGTACGATTCCATTTCGAATGAGCGACTTATTGTTTTGTGCGTGGCACATATCTATATTTTCAGATTTCGTCGTTGTCAAGGTATTTGTCGTCAAAACCATTGCGATTGTACCTGCCATATGTATCGAGGGTGGTAATAAACTCAGATTGATTAAAGCATCTACCCTTGAACTTGAGAAATTGGTGTTGCGACTACTGCCACCACCAAAATTAAAATAATTTAACGTAAAGAAACCAGCAGGATTGTCGATGAGCATACATTTGAGATTATATTGTTTGCAGAAACGCGCGCAAAGGCAGTTAACTTGCAGAGAATATTATTCCCAAGCAATGAATTGTCCTCAACAGCTGCCACTGTACAAATGATACACAGGCAAAAGGCAGCCCTGAACTTTCTCATTAACGATTTTACCATGTGCAGAAAGGAATGCACATTCTCCAGGATCCTAGTGATTCTGAGTACTTTTCTAAATAAATGAGGTACACCGTGGATATGGATTTATCACCGCTGGATATTTCCACTCCTTCCATGATTGATCTTGAAGAGCTATAATAACGAAAGACGTTAGGTGTGCATATATGTATATGTATAGATAATAAAACTTATTTCGATCTATTTTCGGCTGATTAAGCAAAACAACTGCGCTCTCCTTCCCACGTTTGGTGGATCAACTACTTCACGTATTATTCTGCCAGACTAAACCAAATCAGAGGACGCACTTTCTGTGTAACAGACAGATATGTAAACATTTGTGCCAGATGCTTTTGCATTTTATCTATCCAGCAAGAAAAACGTGTCATGTCGGACTGAAGTGAAACATTCCAAGGAATGCTGATGATACTCATCATCGTCATCATCATCCTCATCATCATCATCATCATCGTCATCATCATCATCATCATCGTCATCATCATCATCATCACATCATCATCCGAAGCACATGAGGGCTTCAAGCGTTATAACACCTGGCTTTGAAGTTAAGTGACACACACGGTAAGCATTTCAGATCTACCTGATTCAGTCATTTGTATGCTAGTTCGCTGGTACACTATTCATTGGAAAGAGAATAATTTAAAAAGAAATTGAAATACTCCAAACGAAACCGATAATCCTTGAAGCCTCAGGATTATAAACGGTTCTACAGGAGGTGCCTCCTAATGCTAATTTTAAAACTGGCTGATTTGATATTTGCTGCATTGAGGAAAAATCTCTATTTCATACAAAGAATTTGTTTGAATCATTGTATTCGGAGTTCAGTATGAAACGTAAAAGATGACTTTGGAACGAAGATGCTTTATTCTGTAAATGATTGCATTGATTTACATCATACTAGACTGGATTAACCTCATTTGTCAATTGTAAAGGACACAAAAGCGTCAGGGGGAGTTGCGTAAAATTATTTAGATTATAAACTTGGTCGGGAATCTTAATGCATAACAGCTGGACCATTTTCTGTATTTGCCTTCCTTAACCGATCGTTATGTGACAAGCTTAAACTTAATGTAAGATTCAAGGTGCATAATGATAGAGTTTTCCAGTCGTCGATGCATAAGATTTCGTAATTTATACCTGCAAAATATTTTTTCCAGGCAATTGGTATGCAAACCTTTTACTAACGTCCGTTTTTGCTCATATTAGCACATTTCTGGATTTTTGTCAGTTCCCGATTTCAGCTTTTGAACATAATTGATTAGGAGAAAACGATTGTTCCTGACTTGGCAAGAGTGCGGCAGCAGAACTCCCAGATCAATTGTACGCAATGTTTACCTTTGTGATAGTCGTTAATCTTAATTTACTGCTCGAAGCGAAGTTCAGTAAGCAATGCAGTAAACAGCGATAGATGTCAGGTGAGTTGAATACAGACAGAACGTGAACTCAACAAACGTCATCGATTTTGCCGGAATATATTCTTTCCAGTAAATTTGCGCGCGAACGCAGTGAATATCTATGTTGAAAGATAATGTTTATTCTGTTTCAGGGTGGGGGGAGAGACTTGTAATGACATAATGATTCAATACCACGCAGCAGTTCTAGGGTTTGAATGATTACGTTCCAGTATCTGATTTTTATTCTCATTGACCAAAGTTATCTACCATTGGCACCGCAAACAGCAAAATTTAAATCATAAAACCCCGAATTTATTAACAATTAGGAGCAAACGATTTCTGCCAAATAGAAACAATTAGCAATACAGTTTAAAAAAAAGGGCAGGTTTTATACCCAAAGATAGGACAAACGGTATAAGCTTATACCATGGAAGTGCCTCTGGCAAGAAGGTTCGCTAACTGGCAGCAAACCTTGCCTGTATAGAGCTTTCGTGTCACATGATGTTTCTGTACCCTTGCTGTCAACGCATATGATTTGCCACACCAAGTTCTTTAAACCACGTTTTTGGTCCTCGATCCGCCAATAAGTTATTTGTTACAATGTAGACGTTGTACAAAATACTATTTGCCTGGTACATAGTTTGTCTGCAACTCAGCTATGCGGTGTTTGAATCAGGCAAAAATCTACTTCGAATGAGTTTGCACCAAAAGAAAACCTTGCAAAATGACCGATGAAACTCATACACACAATGTGAAAAAAACCAATCGTCGTTCGGTTGGTTGTTTTCACCTGCATTAATTCGAGTATTTGTGTGGGGATGGTTATTGTTCAGGAATCCAAATTTTGTTCAGGGACAAGCAAATCTTGACATAGTATTGAAAATCGGTTCTCGTAGCTCGGGTGAACTGAATTCTATTTCGTCTGTTCGCCGAGCTTGGTAATTTGTTTACAAACGTTTCATCACCAGCCGAGGTGACATCATCAGTGTCACTTCACAAGCATTGATGATGACACTTCGGCTGGTGATGAGACGTTTGCAAAAAAATTGCCAAGCTCGGCGAACAGGCGAAATAGAATTAGCAAACGTTGATTCGACTGAAACCCAGTTTGGTATAATTTTCTGTTTGTCTGCCTGGATGTCCAAATCACACGCCATGACGGCAATGCCACACGGTTTTTTGAAGTTTCACACAACTGCGGAATTATTCATGCAGTTTAATGTTTTTGGTTACATTATACTGGTAATACGCAGCAAAACGATTCTTAAGTTAGCCTAATATATTCCTAGCCAAAGGCAGCACAATAATTTCCTTGTGTCAGTAATTCATTTTTAACACTTCTAGAGTGGGACCAAATTATTTCCCAGTTGCACCAACGACCGGAATTATTGGTATATTTACTTAAATTTTTACTTCAGGTAAGCTTCTATTTATAAATCCTTTTCATTTTTTGTTTATCAAGCGTATCAGTCCGTAAATTATTTGCACTGCTCATACAATTACCACTAACTGTAGCACCTCCAGAAAAGGAACCCGGAGATGAGCTTGCATCTTGGAAAGCTCGAAAACTACGATCAGATTGCTTTTATAGAAAATGAATTTTGGTTTTATTGAAATCAGGAACAGGCATATTCCATGGGACCTTCATGTCTTGGTGTTCTGACACGACAGAAGACAGTTTTTCTACTCCGAAATGCATATGACTTTCTGGCTTCGAACCTCGGTGGAATGTAGAGCACAAATCTAAATTTAATCAGAAGTTACTCTCATTCAAAAATAATCACCAAATAATGTTTTTATCTGTTTTGCATCGTGCAATGCTGTCGATCCGGATGATTTTACATCAACAGGAGAGAGCTGCATAAAGGGCTACAGAAGCGTAAACAGACTCTATGCATGTTTTACTGAAGACTGTTTGTGTTAGTAGTGAAATACAAGTAGTATAGTAATAAAGTTTACTCACCAGACTTAGCCAGGAGCTTTTGAGGATATTCCAATATTTGAACACTGAAATATGGCAAAAGGCCATATACCACAGGCGGAATCCGATTTAGAAAAATTAAAACAAATTAGATCACATTTTTTCGAACTAATTATCTAGCTATCCATTGTCCTGTTGTGTTGCTAAGTCGGTTTAGTTTTCAACTGCCTTATTATATAAAACGAAGGATTTTAGTGCTAGTGAGGAATTCTGCACTCCAGTTGTTCCCGCCCATGATTTCTCGTTTCAGAATGAACAAGCTTTCTGAATATCTTGAGCAGAAACATTTGAAAGAGGCAACTGATGATGAAGTCAGAAAAAAAGATGATTCAAGAGGCAGTGCATAACATAAACTCCGAAAGTTCAGACTGACTTTCAGTCAACACGGATGATGCTTGAAAATTAGGTACACAATACGTCTATCTCTAGAGGAACAACCAGGTGCGTTAGTAGCAATGAGTCGTCTCACTGAAAGGATTTTGTGCTATTCAGCTACCGGAAGCCTGCCTTTATCGAATGATTCGTCGGGGTATTAGCAGATCCCAGTGAAAACAATCTCTTGCAGCCAAAGATGAGACGCATGTGTGCGTGTGTGAAGGGGATAACAAACATTGTGGAAGTACGAGGTGGAGATCAGCAACTGTCCTTCATCTATCTGTATACCGTTGCCTAATTATTGTCACTATCTGAATGTCCCTTTCATTTACTTCAAGAGCATTTTCTATGGTATCGCCAAAAATAAAAGGAGACTTTTATCCGCAAACTAAGCTTATGCTAATCTAACTAAATGTAAAAGCCTCCTTGAAATACCTTGACGACGAAATGGAATAGAAGTATATTGTTTTAAAACTGAAGCTGGTTTAGCGCAAAGACGTTTAGGGTGTCATCATTTAAATAGTAAATGCAATCAGTTTACTCGTAGTATTTATTGTTCCCTAAAAGGAGTCTGATACTGTGACATCACATTTTTAGGCTTTCGAGTAAATACCACTATGCTCGGCCCGCTCCATCAGACCAGTTGGTCGTTTCTTGGGAGAAAAGACCGACACAAAAATATCGTACTAGCTTATCAGATGTAGGCTATGAAGTCACTTTCATTTACGAAGGACTAAGGATGAGCGAACGGGCGATCGATCGGATGAGAGATAAATATAGGCCGAAGCATGATGATTAAACAACATACGTGCCTTTGGAAATTAATAGGAGTAAGCGTAATCTAAGTTTTCGTCATTTGCAACGGATTGGATTCGGCGATTACTATTACAGATCTGTCACAGAAAACAGCAACCTTCCCCATTGACAAGCGAGCAGATTTCTGTTGTATTATGGATAAAGTTTAGTCTTGAAAACAAAAACACTAAAACTATAGTTTTAATTCTTTTATTTGACCTACTTCTTACTAACAGTACAAATCACTTATAGCATCAAATACTTACAATACGAGCTCCACAATTGAAGCTAAATAACGATCTTAGTCACGTTGGAAGTACCGTAAGATAAATGGTGTGAAACTTGTTAAATTAACCCCATTTAAGTGTTTAATGAACTGTGGGTTGTTGGTTCTTGAGGATGTTACATATTCTCAAACGTGCTTGTTTGGCGTTGTTTTCTGGAATTTTGGATAAAGCCTGTTCCAGAGCGGGGATATCTTCCTGTACCATCAATTTGTAAAACGGACCTTTATCTCATCTCTGTCTGACAGAGTCCAAAAGCTCTGTAATGAAGTCAATAACCGCCAAATGGAAATGAAATGCCTCAAAAAAGTGCTAGAAGACAATGATTATCCGCTACTCCTGATAAGATCCCAGCTAGAAGCGAACAAGCCAATGCTACAACCTAATGACAAAAACGACCGTGTATCCTCTATGCGCATTCCATATAGATCAGGAAATTCAGAAGCAATCAGAAAGATTCTCGGTGATTTCAACAAACACACATTCTTTCGGGTTGACAACACTCTGAAACGCCATCTCCTGAAGGCCAAAGATCCAGTCGAATTGCAAGATCAAAACAATTGCATTTACAAAATCAGTTGTAAAGAATGCCCCGCAGAATACATTGGACCGACCAGTAGACAATTTAAGACAAGAATAACTGAACACAAGAGAAAAGAAAAACACCGGCCTACGGACAAAGCAACTCTGGCAAAACTAGAACGAGACTCAGCGAGCGCTCTTCATGCCATAGCCGAAGGTCACACCGTAGACTACGACAACCCTAAAATACTCCAACTCGGATTTCGAATATGCAATGAACGCTGGTATGCCGAAGCTTTGGCCATTAACACCCACTTTGCATGTGTCAACAGAAACGACGGAAACGAGATTCCGAACATTTGGACTACCCTAACATCCCTAACGCGTAATCACGATAAAGGTCACGGTGCCACTTGACCCCATCTGCTAATGGAAGTTAGTGTGTCAGACAATGAAGCATTCAGCCCACCACACACACTGAGACATACGCACGCACATACATACACGATGAAATAACCGTTGACTTGTGATGCTTTCTTCTGAGTCATTTGATTGTATAACTTGGCTTGAGAAAAGTTACCCATGGTAACCGAAACTTCGGCGCATATACTTCTCTACCGACATCACTGTGTTATTAACTGTAATAGGTTCACAATACACTGGGTCCACTGAAAAACGAACGGGGTACAATAATTAGCCTGAGGAGAACAAGGTGGTCGTAAATGGAACATTCGCCCTTGCTCTCCTCTTCAGACGAAGGAAATACACATGAGAAACAGCATTCCAGAATTGAAGCGTTCAGATGGAAACGAAACTAACCTGCAATTGCTGCACTGGTGGAATGCTTACCAATGTAGATCACCGAACGAGGTGGGCCAGTGCTGAATACGTTTTGAGACTTGATGCGAGAATTTTGGAATATTATTTTCCTGGCTTTCGCACCCTTGATCTAAGATCATTTGTAGGGTGACAAGGAAAACGAAGCTGAATTTGGATTGCTTGTTGCCTGAATGTGGAAGTCCGTAAAATTGAAACAACATCCACCTTTAGGTTAGAAAGTACCTTTAGCTCAAGTTGGGAACAACAACCACTTTCTTTAGTTTTAATGAATACTGAAAATTCAGAAAGTTAAACAAGAAAGAACTACAAGACGTACAACAAGTAGAACAGTATAATAATAATAATACCATTCCAGAAACTTATGTTTGCGTTCAACCATTCCCAGAGATAGTCTCTACCGTGTTCTATACATCCCCATTAGAATGGGAGTGGTCACAAGTCATTCACCTGTTTTCTTAATCTGAATTAGCGTTTATGAATACGGCATACGGGAGTGAAATGCAAAGGGTTTACTATTGTTTCTTCGAGAACTCCAGGTTCATAGATTGTGAGAGAATAAAGTTGTTTTTAATGAAATGCTTACCAGTTC
>UZAN01044024.1:15084-38358 GCA_900618425.1 Echinostoma caproni
CGCGATAGTTCACTGCTGGGCAGTCCAAAATGAAGACGGCGATAACCTATTCCATCGGCTCAACACAATTCACCCCAACATCCAGTTGTTGTTGTTTATCACTTGAGGAAGCAAGGAAGTAATGATATAAGGAATAGTAAGTGACGACATTGGAGTATGAGCGCCAAAACAATAATTCTGTATTAGGCGTTGTGGGGTTAATAGCGAGCCAGACCAAGGTCAGCTATATCGAGAGATATAACATAATCGATGTGTATATAATGGAACCCAGTTCAACATAACCTATCCCTGGAAAAAGCATACAGTAAACCACTGTCTATGATTACATCGTCAGAATAGGAAAATATAGAAAAAAACTCCAGTGAATCCCAAGTCGATAAGCTATCTGGACAGCCAGCTTTGTTATGATTCCGTTTCAATATATTATTGTATAGTGTAAATGGTTGAATAATAAATATATTGAAAGCGCAACGAGCTGGGCTAATGCATATGGTTCTCAGATGAATGCAGCTGTTCGACAACAATAACAACAGCTGGTAGTCTAGACAGGGCATTGATCGTTTACCATATCGCAAGCTGTTCCCTGTTGGACAGCAGATGCTTAATGTATAAGAAAATTATTGACCTAATTTAAATTGCATCGATATAAGAAGTGTTTTCAAAGTAGCTGTTGACTTTTTAAAACAAGCGATCATTTTCACTCATTAGACGCCGATTCCACCGTTTCATATGTATAAATCGTCTGAAACTGCACATAATGTATCGAGAATGCAAATATTTCTCATAGATCGCAAATCTAAAATTAAACATCACACAAAGTAAAGTTGATCTCGGCTAACACATTAAAAAAGTAAAATGCTTAGAAAGTAATTTAGGTTCGTAAATTGTCTCACAGTCAACGTAGAAAATCATGTTCATAAAAAAATTATTTTCGATAGTTCACATCAGCCGGTAACATACACGGGATGACAAATGTACGGAAACCTGATTGACTGATTAGAGCTCAGATTAGAACGATGCAAGGGCGAGCAATCGGAGCAAGTAAAAAGTGATCAATACTGGAGTCATTGCGGGGGTGAGACGAAAACGATCAGATGAAACAAACGTCGAGAGATGGACTGAATAAGATGCAAGTTGTGAGTTAAGATTAGAGCGAGGAGTGAAGTGATGTAAGATATGTTATACCCTCTCACGTTCAAGCGAATCTGTTGTAACTTCCAGTGAATCCACCATAACTTCCAGGGAATCCGTTGGAACTTCAAGTGTGTCCAACCAATCGCATTCTACCACAGACCCGATGAGGTGATTTGTTCTTCTGCCGTCACACCTCACCTATTGAACTGGGTCTATCAAAAACCCGTCCCTTCGGTGTGAACCAATATTCCCATTGACAAACAAATGTACTCTTTGAGTGAGTTATTGAGCGAGGATGAACGCTTCGTGGGAGTAGAGCCTGACTTTTCGTCCCCCCCACCCCACTCGGGTACGTTATATCCTTGACCATCGATCGTGTTAACTTTAGGCTCTGCAGAGTCCAATATATCGCACACTACAAGCGCAAGTGAAAACTTGAAAAGCCAAATTTGGACTGATGAGGCGGCTTATCTTTTGTTTGCTGGAACACAAAGAGCCGAGTGGTAGCGAGAACATAAATTTGGGCCGCAGGGAAAGTTTTAGATATCACTTTAGATAGACGTCCTTCAATGTATCCTCGCTCTTAAACGTAACAGTGTTGGAAACATTGTTTTGAGAAACAGTCGGTTTTTTGATTGTGTTGGTTTTCAGTGGTATATATTTATCAAGAGAAGCTTCGGAGTAACCATTTGACTGGATGAAACCGTAAATTGCAATGAATCATCGTTGCAAACCGCACGCGGTCGTTGTGATAAACATCTGACCAAGTTCGGTTTTTATTTCAGATAGAGAGAGCTACAAAAATGCACATGCTGTCCAACCCGAGTTGTTTTGCGGAAAACGCTTCTTTGAATGGTGCCATCGTCTCACTTAGTTAATAACGCATCTAAGAAGGAGAGTTGTTTGCTTTTCTCAAGTAATAATAATGATACATAATAATAATAACATAATACAATCGTCAAAAAGATGTGTGTGTGGCTGACTTGGGAATCACAAATGATGAAATTATCGTCAAGGTATCTGCAATATAGGTCAAAGTATGATATCGTCTCTTTCAAATCTCCATTCTCCAGTTCGGTTAAAAAAATGACAAATAGTATAGGACCTAGTGGAGAAGCCATAGCCACCCTATCAATTTGTCTGTAGAACTGGTCGTTGTAAATAAAACTGAATGTTGGGTGTACATCTGAGAATCAGTTCTTTCAATATTCACCGGAATTTCGGCATGAATACTGTGGGATACTAAGAAGTCAACTGTCTCGATTTGCGGTAGGTTTGTAAACAAAGATTCTCCGTCGAACGACATCATAGTTTTGTTGACAACATTGAGATTTTCTTTCCTCACTATAACACTAAACCTATATTTGGCTATATTTGGTTATCCTTTGGCGTACCGATTTCAGGAATTCCACGATCCATCGGGCGACAACGCGATAAGGAGAAGAGGACGTACTGATTATAGATCGTATCGGGACGTTTGATTTGTGTCTCAGGTAATCTGTAGATCCGCAGCAACGAGGATCCAGTTGGCACAAGCTTTTCGGAAACAGCATGTCCTGTGTTCTTTCAAGACGGATGTTAACATAGATTCCGTTTGCTCTGTCATGGCTTTTTCATGTGGCCTAGTTGAAAATTTGGTGGAATCACTTCGAATGTTTTCTAGTTTCGAGTGTTCATCTGCCTTATTGAGTAATACCCAGTCGCCCCCCTCATCTGGTCGAGACATTATGAGACGTTTAGTGGTGTCGATATGCTTCCATACTAGAGTAGTTTTTGCCCGGCTTTGTGTATTCTGATACTGATGATAATAGTGAACAAGGGGTGTCTTGAGTTTATCAAATAGAGTATCATTCTTAGGCGTTAATTCGCTGAGTTGGTGCATGAGGTTTTCAAACTGTCCCTATTTATCTGATTAAACTTCGGCTCCATGGCACAAAATTTAGGATAAGGGGACAACACTTCAAAAATCAACATATCGAACTAGGCAGATGACACGTTGTGTACGCACCTTTCCGGATGGCTCTAGAACTTAGACTGGTGACTGCTGGTCTCGAGGTCGTTTACGAGTTTAGCATATTTTCGTTTAGTAGATTTTGCGAAGATTGGTATTTCGCTGGTCGTTGGTCGGCGGACAATGAATAACGAATCGACAAACGGTCCATTTCGTTTAATGCCTCTCGAACAGCATCCATAAGGTTCATTGCGTGTCGTTTGAAGGTTCTGGATGTCGGTTGAATGTGGTGACAGCGCAGATACTTCCAATAGGATTTGGATAACGGTTCTGATCAATAAATTCTCTGATAAACTACTTAATTGTCTGCACTTCAACGGACCTGGCTTTGTACATCAAAAGCTTGCTCCAGTCACATATAGCCCCAGGCCGCCAGCATCGTAACACTTGGTAAATTGTTCGCACAGAAAATTTAGAAAACCGTGTTGACGAGAAAGTTTCCTTTCTGGTTAATCATATATCAGTACTTTGTTCTCACTGTGTATATAACCGGCTGATGCGATATATCGAAAATAAATTTCTTCGCGAACACAGTAATTTATACTTCATCAATGCAGAAGGAAGGCAAATGTCACGAGATTTTACATTTCCTTCAATCTTCTCAGTCGCTGACTTGAAACAAATAGGTGCATATATTGCACATGGGGTTGATGGGTTATGGTGAACAGACGCTTATAAGCATACAAAGATAACTAAATATAGAAGTAGAAGGTCAACTCGACGGTAAGTGGATTGATTGCATCAAACACTTTTGTGCGCATAGAGTCGGGTGATGTAATCGAATAAGCAGTGTCGCTGAATTTCTTGTGATCACTTGACCATCAATTATCATTTGCGTTATCGATTTCACCAACCACTTTGGAATAATTTCGGTCATCTGTTGTGAGAGCTGACGTTTTTTTCTTTCAATTTATGCGTCACTGTAACTGCAGATGAACTGGTACACAGTGTGTGAGACGGTATCTGTTTGTCCAAATCAATTCCACTAGTAGAGGCACCAAGTCTGAGTTGAACAGCTGGAAATGTGAGAACTAGAGCTATGGCGTACATCACTGTAATTGTGGTCACCTTTGAACACAAACTTTAAGTAGATGGCCTTTTACGCTGATGTTTTGAGTTGGGTTAACTTTTGGGAATGTTCAGCTGTGAATATCTACGAACCTTTCTGGCTAGTCATTGTTCAGCAATGTCCTCCTTAAGAAATCCTCCTCTTTATTTAGTATATCTTGACAAGAAATGCTTCTCGCCCTGCGAAATAGGGTCTCACAAGCCCACGTTTATAGGCCATGGGGAAAAGCTGGATTATCTGTTTTTAGTGCTCGATTGTCCTAAATTGTTGTCTCTAGTTATCTATTACAATTAACCAGCATGTAATGCACAACTGTCCTGCGCTGTTGGGCAGAACTGGGGACATTTGAGGTAATGTACGATTGAAAAAATAAAAAAAATTGTATGCGATGGAATTGTTTGTGATTACCGATAAAGTTCACTGGACAGCTGTTTAGTCCTATCTGGAACTTATCAGCAGTGCGTACTTTTGTGTCCCTGTCAGGACTCGAACAGCATCCTCATCCCCATCAATGGTGCCTGGCGCCTATGAGCAATCGAATGGGCTAATCCACGCTTGATACTCTGCAATGGGTTTACTTGCAGGTAACGACAACGGCCACGTTATTAGACCAGTGAACCGGATTACATCACCAGGTAACCGATTATGTTCAAATGTATGGAAAAGCTGTGTTCACAATAAAACAACTATGTTGTTTGCAAATATTTGGTGGATCTCAGCAAATGAAAAATGCCCATTGCCACATTGAAAGCAAAGTCCGGTAGGCAAAACTAGCTGTTTTTCGATAAATTCATCAACGGATCATTATATAGGCTTATTTGAGTTCTTCTATCTGATTTTGATCGCATCAAACTAAGTAAAAGATATATGCTAAGATTGTTTATCTGCCGCTCATTTCGATTACTTCATTAGTGCGTACCCCGGAGATGTAGTGAGTTTCTTCATCCGAGGCCACAGCAAGGCTAGAGCCCGAACGAACCGCTTTTGGTTGCATAGGGAGGATCTAATGTTTGGATATCTAACGCCTCGGCTGTGCACAATTTGATGAACCGATGGCGTTTTGACAGAGACGATGGCGTGTGGTCAACGAGGCGCAAAGCCTGATCAACATCGATAATGTGCCGTTTCTCCACCATAGGTTAACATCTAGCGCCTTTCGCCGTCCTAGTTTCACTGTGTCACAACAAGGTGTTGCGGTGGTGGTGTTCGCTTATCCTGTTTGATAACTGCCTCGTAATTCGGCCATACGTTCTGTACTTAGTTTGATGCGATCAAAACCAGATCGATAAACCCAAATACCCCTATATAATTGTAATGGTCCGTTGATGAATGTATCAAAGAACAGCTTGTTTCGCCAAACGAACTTCGTTTTCAATTTGCAAATGTTGTTCGCACAAGCCATATAATTTGACCCTAATGCTTACGGATTTCTAGTCATCTCTTGGGTTGTTAATCAGTAGTTAGTCTGTCACACGGTAAAGTCTGAGCCTCGAAGCATTAAGGAGTAGCAACCGTTGCCACCATGGGGCAGTGGTGACCAAGTGCTTAGGTCACCAATTAGTGACCTGGGTGTCCCGGGTTCAAACCACTCAGTCGCCGCCCGTCTTCCCTATATCTATGAATGTTTAATACCAGTGGCTATCGATGTATGGGTATTATATTTGAAGCTGAAAAATGTTTCTCTTTTCAGAGTCATGTTGCACGAGTTCGATCAATACCCGTATTTTCCCCAGGCAGCCTTTGTATGGCCACACTCCCCTTCCTGAAAGTTGACTGTACATTTTTATATTCAATAAATAGAAAAAGGAAGTAAATAAACATTTTCACATATCATTTCATTTCATAACCTGACCGGTTGAAGTTTGTTGCTGTTGGCAACGCAGTCCTAGGTCAGCTCGAAAGTATTTACTACCAGGTAGATCAAAACAAGGCGTTCATTATATTGCCAGGAAAGCATCGATCGGTTGTAGGTAACACGGGTTGGGATGCTGATCATGGTTGATTCGATCATTTTTCGCCTAATAGATCAAACGTGGCTTGAGCACATTAACTGACTTTGATCACTGAGAACAAATTGATGAAACATAATCTGTCTGTTTACAGCCAAGGATGAAGAGCACCTCAGCCAAACGTAAGATAACTGCTCATGCACAATCGCGACTGAACTATAACTCAGCCAGTGAATAACATTTTCGGAGCAATCATTTCCGATATGTGATCTGCACTACCGAGAACCATCGTTTACCCTTCCGAGTGTGCTTTTGAATGTTATCCCGGGAACCGTGTGCCATTATGCCTACAGAGCTCATTCCCTTGAGGCACTAATCAGTCGACTGGAATATACGCACACTCCATAAGATAGTTTGGATAGTTTGGAGTGCAATGCTTTCCTCTGCCAGTAAGTAAACAACATTAAAAGAAAACTGAAGCAAACCGTCCGAGAACACTTGTTGACTGAAACGTTTCGGTACATTCCAGGAACAAAACAATGCAGTCAATGACTATTTTGAGCGTTAAATAACTCTAATTGAGGTTTGAATGAAAATACCTATATACAAACTTTCTTCAGTGCTTAAGTTCACGAAGAAAATTTTATGCTGTAAAGGAATTTTTGATTTCCTATCCGAACAACTCAGGTAGACGAAGTGCATACGAAAGGAGATTTGTGCTCGCTAAGTATGCTTGCCGAATAGAAAGAGAAGGCTTATTTTCTCATACGCATTATTTCAAATTTTGTACACAAACAAATTACCCGTATGAATGTGTGATTGTTTACTGGGGAAAATGCACAAGAGAAATTGTTATAGAATTGGCGGGGGTTCTGCACCAGCAACATCATGAGACAGTGAGACACCTGAAAAAGTATTACCGTGGATACAGAAGTCTTGTGTAAATTGCTGCACTTGGTGAGCGACAGAAAACAGAAGAAATAAATTCCGTGAACGCTTCCTGCGCCCAACGGGGTGAATTCAACAGTTTACGAATTTCCTAGCGGATGGAAACTGAGTGGAAAATGAAAATAAATTTCACATTGTGGGCACAGGACAATTTTTCATGCATGAGTCAAACTTTAGGTCTGGCATCCAATGTACTGGGAGGCGGGCAAGTTGATGAATGATACGTAAGTATGCATAAATAAGAGGGTTGAAATATGAAGTGTCTTCCAGGATATATTACTTCTTTTGTAGTTTGATGGCAGTAATTTCCATCACCAGATTTTTCCTGAGTAAGTAGGTCGCATGCGTCAAATTGAATTGACATGAGAAAATCAACGGGAACGGTCCTAACGATGTCTCTGTGTTGGGGCGAACATTTAATGCATTTGAAGAACAAGATGCAATCGCTTTTTCTTTTAAAACCATTTTAAGAAATGGTTCCGAAGAAATTAGGCTAGAATAGACTATCAATAAGAATGACTTCAAAAGTGTAACAGAGGAAGTTTGGCTAACACTCTGAATGTCGGCAACAAGAGTGGGGAGATTGATCGACGACGAAAATGAGTGGGAGTCAGTTTTGTGCGTAGCATCAACACACACACGTGCTGATGCTAAAACACAATGGTTCAGAGCGAGAATTAATCATCATGTTCATTTAGGTTTTTTACGGAACACTATGTAGACCTAGAGTTTCGATTTGTAGTGATTGTAAGGTAGTTCATCTCGGGTTTTGTCAGTTTTAGACGTGGAAAAAAAATTTAAAATTATAATTGCTTTTGGGATTAACATTCCAGAAAAGATTAAAACAACAATTACTTCAGTAAAGTGCATAGCCAATGCAAAACGGTCAATAAGGATACATGATTTTATTTCTTTCCTTGCAGATTGGGCATTTAGTGATGAATGGAAAAATGAAGCTGAAAACTATGTAACTTTGATGGAAGCCGGCGGGTTTTTCATAGAAAACTACCGTTGAATTTAATCCACTCCAGCTCAAAACCCACCTTCTCAAAACGCGTTCAACAGAAAATCCGTATGCAACTAGTTTCGTTTGTTGGGCATTTCCGTTAGTGCTTGAATATGGCATAACCAATAGTGGGTCATTGCAGTCTTTAGCACCGATTGCAGCCAACGTAGGCCACGTAATGCAAATTTCGGTGTTATCATACGCACACTGGTCGGATATCCAGAAAATAGCATTGAACTGCTGGAGATCAGTTTGGGTCCGTTTGTGCTGTAGGAGATAATGAGCAATTACTTGTCTTCATGTACAAGTAATGATTCGATATCTATTACGAGAGCATCCACAAAAAGTATGGAACTCATTCAATTTTGCGTCTAGATGTTTTCCAAATTAGGGGTTGAAAGAGTCGGCAATTAAGCATTTGTGTAAACCATTATCGGAAAATCCAAACAATTTCTACCGAATGTTGATTGTACTCACCGACCATGTTGTGCGTTTACTAAGTGTTCGTCAGGGACAGTATTATTCAGGTAGATGACAACGATATAAAAAGAAGTAAACAAACGCATCGGAAGGCAATTGGCTCACAGAGACAAGTGGCTTTGATGAACTGCATCTGAATCCGAGAGTGAATAATGAGTGCGATTCAATACATTTCTCGTTATCCAATATGCTTTTCTTTTAGCCCAAGAGAGCAAACTTAGTGCTTTTCACAAACCGGTCAAAATATCCTTCGTACTAATAAGTCGCATAATTAACTCATTTCCATTTATTGGAATAGGACATCGTTTACCAAGTCTGGTGAACATCTGAGATGAGAGGAGGATCACTAAGAGCTACAAAGATTGGCATTTGAAATGAATAAGAATTGAACTCAATTTGCCTCATATAAATGGTAGTTGTACACTGGAAGAGCAAGAGATGGCCAAGGTTTGAGCGATGAACCAGCGGATAAGAAAATAGAGCATAGCGATGGTCGGGAATAAATCCCATTATATTGTTATGTTGTTTGTGGGAAAAAAGATTTTACCAAACTAAAATTATCATCGAAAGTTGTATTCTCTTCGAAATGTGCATATTATGTACATAGACGCTTAGTTTTAACCTGGGGTTTGGTCGTCTTGTTTGGAGCTCACATCAGATTTGTTCAACACACGTTCATCAAAGCGATCGATATATGCATAACCCATTTCGCCCTTCTTCGAACCATGTCAGAAATAGTTGAGTGGTTTCACCAAAGGAACCTCCATACGAACCCCCAATAATGTAACGACAATTTTTTCCCCTGTTCAAAGATCAAACTTGTGATGAATTTTCAGCCTTCATCTATCTTCAGTANCAACAGTCGACTGTCAAATACGTTAGTGTTATCTCAAACCGTACCCTCGCCTGGTCTTATCAGGTCAGTGACTTATTTCTGAAGGTCTAGAAGCTCATGTTTTATGTTTCACGTCTTGAATAACTTTCTGTTCCAAATCATCTCATAAGGCGTTTTGTTGTTGTTTGCGTTTCGCCCTACTGGCTTTATGGGTCTTCTGTTATCTTCCCCAGCCTTTTTAACAAAGATCTCAAACTTATTTTCCGATCCCTCACGTTTCGGTCGGTATGTGGTCTTATACCACGAGAACATCTGGTACAACATATTGCGGCACACCACATATTCCAATAAGATTTTGTGGTAATTCCCTTCTATTTTATTCTGCTCTGAGTCAGTGCCTTTCTTGCTCATCCACTCGTTCCAGTCATAAACGTATAAAGGCACGCATTAAAGCTTACAGGTGCTCTGTTTAACCACGTCTCGCCAGATGTTTTACAAACCATGAACTCGTTGCAGAAAAGCTGCGCAAAATGCTAAACTAAATCAATCATAAGCGTCCTGATATTCCATCGGTTTCTTATGTTGCTGCGCGTTTCGCTTCTTTTAATTTCTGTATTATAATTCGCATTTTTTTTAATTGTTGACACACTGTGGTGATATGGTTGCTAAAAATCTACCCTTCGTGGTATATGAAGCGATTCGTTGACGTCACTTGACTTGAATAACTTACTCAATCGTTCAATGTCAAAAGAGTCGACATCGCGTTACTAGATTGAAAGCAGTCACACCAAGATGGGAAAGCACTGAAGACAAAATAACAGTCATCCATAATACGACAGAAAACTACAGTCTATTTCGTTGGACAATACATGAATAGTCGTAGCTTATTAACAATGAACTATGAGAGCATGGCGCATTTAAATAGAGGATGGTTTACGAGAGGCGTCAGACCCACTGTAATCATTTTTTGTCGAGCAAAGTTACCCAGGAAGTTTTATTTGGAATTTCGGTAAGACACCGGAGCAAAAACTAGCTGTATATCACGTTCCTAAAAAGTAGGTTCACGTTTGACTTCCCTTTTTAAGACCGATTGAAGAATGTGGTAAAACGCACTTGTAATGCCGTCAACCCAGTCGTCCTGTACACAACTACACGTATTCCAGCTTCACCCACAAAGCAAGACCTGCTACTGTCCGCCAAATATCCCGTCAATGAGCAGTTTGAATGTGAATGAGAAGCATCTCACATTGGCGGAACGGATAGGCAACTGCATACACGGATCCGGAAGTACATCCCATGTTGGACTAGGCGTCGACTGACCGAATCACATGATAGAGGTTCATTATCCAAAGTGACCCCTCAAACCCACACACGCACCATGCACCGTTAACAAACTCAATTTCAATACACCATTCCCAATCACCACCATTGCCCAAAAACACCGAACATACAAACAGTCTGCATTATTTATTGTTCGGCCCAATGCGGCGGAACACTACATTTAATATCGTTGAACGGTACATTATGTTACACACAAAAATGACAAGGCCGAATAATGACATACTCAAAACGGTCAAGGCAGTAGCCGTAAGACACACCGGCCAGGTTTACATTTTCTAATTTTAAATGTCTTCAAGTTCATTTCGGTAAATAAATGTTTTAATCATTCATAATTAAATTTTTTTCAATTCCAGGGAAACTTAGTTCACTGACAGTTCCCTATCATCAGAAATAACCACAAGACTGAAACGAGCCAACGATACAGTGAACCAGAATCGATTGCCCGTGACCAACAGGACATACTTATTCAACATCAGGGGATGGTGAAAGCAGTCGCAAGTNCGCAAGTATATGGCGATGTATCTCATTGACAGTAACCAACAACAACGGCGAGATTAGCACCATCAAAACCAACACAAACAACATTGGCATCATCTAATACGGTAGGAGGTCTGCGTTGATGACCTATCTGTTCACAAATATGAAAATTTATCTGTTCTTTTCAAAATTTTGTGAAATTCAAAGTTATGTTAGTAAGTTGCATTTCATACTAACTGACTGCTTTCATCGGAATTGCATCATTTATCTACCATCAAATGGTCAAGCCATTTCTACGCAATGAGTTTTGTTGTAGAGCATTTATCTGATTGCAACCAAGTGCTCAACAAACAAAACAGAATTCAAAAGCACACCGGTATAAACTTTCCATTAGCTGATTGCCTCCGAAAGTCAGCGCATCAACACATTGCTTGTTTAAGCGCCGCAAAAATGTATAATGTGATTGTAAAATCTGGCTGATTTTTTCTTGGTATGCCCACACAAACCCCATTTGTCTGGAGCTAATAGTACCTTAAGTGGTAGAGAAAACAACATTGATGTCTTTCAATTTGACTTGGTCTTTAGCAGTGCAAATTGATCATGTGCGCTTGTTTTGTTGATTTCACTGATAAGGGGTGTCAACTTAACAGTTATAAAGGAACTTATATTGGGCACTGAACGAACTTTTTATGATTATAATTTCCACTGGAGTTAGTAAAAAGAATTTATTTCCAAAAACCAGTACTCTTTAGACAGAAAAACAAAACTGACAATTAAATATCGGACAATTCTGAACGGGTTGCTTTCACTTGCTCTGCTGGATCAGGTGTAGTGATCTGTATGCAAGAATCCTACTGTTTAGAACTCTGGCAAACAAACAATTAACAATCCTCTATTGAACGTTGAACTGACAAACTGTAAACACTGGATGGTTTTAGCTAGTGGGAGCCAAATCGCGAATCTCTGCCTTCGTGCCCGGGCAGAAAGCTACTGATATACACAGTTTGAATCTAAATTCTTTTCAAACTTGGAGCTTAAATGAGGCATTTGCATTGTTTTGACATTTAAGCTCTCATTTCAGTCAAAACACTGATTGAAGATGCATTTGCTAGAAAAGATGTCAGTAGTGCACTCATCTCATGGCAGAAACGCAAAGGCAGAACAGTTTCAAGCTTACAATTTAGTGCACCGAAACATTGATTGTCGAAACACCAAAATAAACTTGAAGCCAGAGCCCAACAAACCACTGTTCATGTCAGGACAGATTGCACTACATCTCAACTGGCACACTGCGGCAGAAAACTACAGTTTATATCGTTGAACGGTACACCATGTTGAACACAAAAATGACTAGGCCCAATAATGACACATTCAAAACGATCAAAACAGTGGCAGTGTGACTGATAGTTTCATTTTACACACCAGCCCGGCTTATATTTTCTAATTTCAACCGACTTTGCGAATCGAACATATTTGTCCGGTCAGGACCATGGTTCGTCATTACCAACGGCCTAGTGATAGATGACGCATGCTGGTTGGAATGGTGTAATGAAATTGAGTTTGTTTTATGTGAGAAATGGATGATTTGATTTGTTTATATGATGAATTCGTCGTGTAAATGAGGCGTGAGCTGAAAAGCTGGGAGGCATTGTACAACTATTTCGACCTGGTTGGGTCTCATCCACGCAGTGCGAATCCATCGATGGATTTGAAAAGCTCGATACAATAGACCACTTTGGACAATGCTAACATTCATCATCTGCTCCCATAGCAGTTTAGAACAGTTGAGGTTTACCTCCGATTGTCGTAAACATCTTCGTTTATTGTAATAAATAAACATCAAACATATACAACAAATGTAGTTTAATTCTTTTTGATGGAACAAAGCACATCCCTTTCTTGTCATGTTTTTCTCGTATGTGTCTTACCAATCACAGTAAACCTCCGAATTTCCGTTGTAAACGCTTTCTTCTTTCCTTTTCGACAATGTTTCTGGTCACTTACCAGAGCCCAACAACCTTGTATCAGTAACTGCACTTGGTTGATCAATCGGTTGCCATTTACAGATCTCGCTCTGATTTGGGTTATAACCTTGTTTCGGACGGTCTTCCATAGCACACTTTATGTTTATAACAGTAAAGAAATTCGATATGGAATCATAAAACTAACCTATGTGTGATTGCTGATCCATAACGCACTACAATAGGTTAACTGGCATCATATTTATATTCAATAGATGCAAAAGAAACAGAAATCCCAAAGTGCTACATTGTTAAGCGAACGTTTTATGAACAAACAACAGCGTATTAAAACGATGGAGTATTAGTCTACTGCATATGGTGTTACTTGAATCATTGTATGATGCATGAAATGATCTAATATAGGTGTTGCAAGCTCTACTATTTTATTTTGGCAATGGACCCAATTTTGTACTGTTAAATATAGAGAAAAATCTCGTCTTTCCTCAATGCAGTTTTGGTGTTTATTTGTTTGAATTTTTTGTTAAAATGAGAGATAATTTTTCCCTGTAATAAGGAAAATTGCAAAACCTATTCACATCATGTTACTAGCCAGCAGATTCAAAGCTTTTAACTTCTAGTCGAGTCATGAAATCTCTTTGTTGTACTTTGATTTGAGCAAGTTTTCCCACTCGTTGATCACAGATTCCATTCATTTCTTATCTTTGTGTCACAAAATGACATGAATCACGGGAGTAGATACCGCATTAACCTTTTTTGTCCAAAAAATAAAAAGAATTAGAAGGTGGAAAAAGGATCACAAATTGAACATGTTTGACACCCTTTTGGAAAATTATTTAATTTGGTGAATTTCGAAAGCTTTTCACTGCCGCCATAGATCCTGCTGAAGTTGTTCTGTGCTCAAATCCATAATCTATTATGTCTAGTAGTTGTAAGTATAACCATTGTTATAGCCAAGGCAAGAAAACGTTTATGATTAGTAAAAATATTGCTCAGCCGTTTCTTTTAACATGAATAGTACAACGGTAATTTTTATTGCACAATACACTTTGAAAACATATTCCTTCACTCATGATTTATCCCCTTCATTAATGATTAGACTAAATTCTGAACGATAAAGGTTTCGAAGGCATTTAAAACCCTAACTTGAAGAGGAAGTAGTTCAGATTTACCAATTAATGTATGAATTATTCTTGGCAAAGTCATTCTTTAACCAAAGAATTTGAACAGGGAACTTCCGCTTTAGGCTATTTTGAACTTGTGAGGTTCAAAATAGTCAGAGGAAAGGATTTGGGGAAAATTTGCTTCCAAGGACGATGAACGTAAATATCAAATAAAATGATCGAATAACCATCGAAAAAAACTTCAACCAGGTTTATTTTAACCACATTCACTCGGTATGATGCTTGTTTTGAATTATTTTTCTTGTGCTAATTGGAAATACAAAAATAGCTCTTTAACAGGCAACGTATTCTTCAGATATTATTTGTACAAAATCTAACTTGTTCACTGTGGTCATCTCGTATCAAAACACGGTGAGGCAGAACGTCACGGACTGCAGTGAAATCTACAGCATACAGAATGTTAGCAGTAAGACGGGCGGTGGTGGCCAAGTGGTCAGGTCACCAACTTCTGATCTGAGAGTCCCGGGTTCGAACCGCTGCACCGAGCCCGTCTTCTCAGACAACCTTTGTATGGTCGCGGCCCCCCTTCCTGAATGTTGACCGTACATTTGTGTATTCAGTAAATAAACAAGGAAGTAGAAAGATATTATTATTATTATTTTTATTATTATAGGTACGCGGAGAGATTACCTTTTTTAACAAAAGCAAGAGGAAGGAGAACATCTGTGGTTAAAACACTGAGCACAGTCTGACTGTGCATACACACATCGTCAATCAATTTGATCTGATAAAATTGACAGAAGACCACATTTGTCTGTGTGGTGTCATACATTTTAATGTCTC
This sequence comes from Echinostoma caproni, assembly GCA_900618425.1. NCBI lineage: Eukaryota > Metazoa > Platyhelminthes > Trematoda > Plagiorchiida > Echinostomatidae > Echinostoma > Echinostoma caproni. The sequence continues at coordinate 30,281 of UZAN01044024.1, forward strand.
CAAGTGATCAGTTCAGGAGTTCCTTGAATTTTAATCTAGGAGACTAGATATCTATACTACCTAATCACTCTGTGCACTTCTACTTGACTTATCTCCATTTCATTTATTGGCTTCCAAGCGATTTTCTGTTGCATGGAGTAAAGCCTGCAGATAAGTGGCGCAGCGCAGAGGACGAGAGGTTTACATGGGCAAAACCTTTCCTATTCAACTAAACCTATTCTTTGGAATTCGTGTGATGTTTCATGTTTTACTGATGCATTCTCCCAAAACACAATGACTTCCTTCCAGATTACCAACCTGCTTACTCGGAACTATCTAAGTTTAAGAACTACGTGAATGTCTGTTGACAAAGTATTGAAAATCGGTTCTCGTGGCTCGGGTAAACTGAATTCTATTTCGCCTGTTCGTCGAGCTTGGCAATTTGTTTGCTATCCGAGCTGACATCATCAGTGCTTGCGAAATGGCAGTCTTCTGTTTGTATCCGTTCGTTTATATATGTGTTCTTCTCCACCGACCATTTTTGACCCTTTTTCTTATTGTGTTTTAAGGTAGATGGTTTTCCCTCCTTCCTCCGTCTACACAGCCACAAAAAATGCTGTGTTAGAACCTTGTTCAGAAGAATCCAAAACCACTGCAGCACCGATATACTCAAGAAGAAAGATAACTCCTCAGAGTATTTGCTGGTAACGGCTACACCCGCAACTTCACCAAACGAACTCTAACCCAAAGAAAGAAAGAAAAAACAGACGGAGATTCGGGAAAAAGTACAACCCTGCCGTACATAAAAAACGTTTTGGAAATGACGGCACGACTGCTCAGATAACAGAAAATCTTAATTGCTCACAAACCAAACGCCTGTCTAAAGAGAATTATGTCAAACTCAAAGGAGAGAACAATGGAGAAGGACAAGAGCAGTGTTATCTACAAAATAAACTGCAAGAACTGCTCAAAACACTATATCGGACAAACTGGGAGAAAACTGTCAACAAGGATGCGCGAATACCAATCGGCAGTCAGGATATATGACCCACCATCTTTGATTTCCTTCAACGAAGATCACGAAGGACATCAATTTGACTTCAAATCAGTGAAAGTTATCTACCAAGCCTTGTCAAAACATGCCAGAGATCTTCTCAAAGCTTGACGTTCCTCAATCAAATCAATAAACAGGCACATCAAACTGGATCATGTGTATACGCCAATGCAACTCGGGGATCAAATGACACAACAAAAATGGTCACGCCCTGACCCGAGAACGGAATGAAACCGCAATCAGGATGGAGCGAGGCAGAAGACTGCCACTTCGCAAGCATTGATAATGTCACCTCGGCTGGTGATGAAACGTTTGCAAAAATATTGCCAAGCTCGACGAACAGGCGAATTAGAATACGTGAATATCTATTGTTGAAAACCAATAGTTACAAATTGATGGCCCAACAGAAGTTCAGCGGAGTGAATAGCCCTGTGGCGCCATCCGTTCGACGTCACAACTTCAGAGAAGCATCAAGCCATATGTAAATGTATTTCATTCCTGTGTACGTGCCTTTACTGCACTACATTTTTTGGTCACGGAAATACTTATGAAAGAGAATTGGTCAACTTAAGTCACTTAATAGGAGTTCCGAAGTTCACAACGAGAGTATCATACCCTATTAATTCGTCAAAAGATTTTTGCGCTTCCTTCACTTATTCAAGCAAACATATGGGGTCTTCCATGTACCCTAAATCATAATGCCTTGGTCCATCTTTCCAATGCCTCCCTACATTTTGGTGACCACCTAAGGCTTGCATCAAGATGTCAACTGTAACGAAATTGAAAAAGAAACAGTGAACTTTAGTACCTTTGAACAACAGAGCCGCTGGTAGAAATGCAGCAATAGACCCCGACTGGTCAACGGTGTAAACAGCGGTTTGATAATTTAAACAAATTTCTGGGTCATTTCTTTGGAAAGAAGAAAATTAAAGAGTGCTTCGTGATCTACTGATCTACAGGATTCGTTTTACTCATGGGACAGAGCCTTCATTGGTTCATGGTATGAATGAGGCTACTTGAGGATGCCGCGAAAAGTACACTGACGGTCAGGTTCACGTTGGACCTGCTCATCTCGGAAATCGGTTTCTCTCTCCAAGGAGTTAGTCGTCTAAGTATGACAAGGCCTAACTTTTGGGGATTACTTAAAACACCTATCTGGTATGAAAGATTCCAAAGTGATTGGTTTGTGCGGTGTAGCTATTCTTCACCTGAGTTAAATGTGAAATAGTAGATAACCTTAATCATCCGGACGAAGGAGATAATACCTATTTTTTCCGCTCCTAACATTCAATTTAAACAATAAAGCTTTGACAACACCAACAGTTTCCACTTCTCAAAATAGATAAATGGTTCTTTGTAGCCACTCGTGTGCCAATAGGATCACAATCGATGAGACGCATTTTTAAAATATCTACAATCAGAGGTGACGCGAAACTCCATACTTTGCATTTTCAGTGAAAGGACAAATACTCCATGTGATAACGTCAACGAGATCCAATAAGAAGAATCTATATCTACGCTCATTTATAGATTGAGGTGTTCGGGGCAATCGGTAACCATAGAAATATCACAAGCTACTGGAAGACGCCAAATACGGTTGCGTGTTTTGAAGTGAAGTTATCATCAATTTATAATGGTTATTTAAGATACGGGATGGGTTGCATGAGAGGCTCGAAAACCTTATTTGAAATCTGGCAGAATGACTAATATGTTTGATTCGTTTTCAGAGTTGGTAATTAATAAACAAAATTAGAAGCCCTGGGTATAGCACTCTAGTTTGTAGCTATGGCTACAGTTTTCCTTTCATTCGGTGAGAGCAGTTAATAGGTTTTGCTAGAGAAAACTGAATCACGGAGACAAAAACATACAAAACACACCTTTAACCGATGCGTTTATCTGTGTTTACATCATTTTTGCAAAACTTATTACCCAATTGTGAATACCTTTATATTTTTTTAGTATTTTATTCTTGAAAATACAAATTATGTCCGCTTATACTGTTTATTTCTCATGAATAAAAGAGAACGTGACCTCTGGAATGTGTTACATCCTACTTTCCTGAAATTATCAACATCTTATAATAAATTGAAACAGACACGTTCCGATAGGTAGATCATATACAAACTCTCATCGCTGGCAAACGCCCAAATGGGGAAAAATGTAATTCCATGTAGAGGTAAATAGAAAAAAGCTGACACACCAGACGGATTTTGAGAGTGTGCAAAACTTTCCTAGACCCGAAGGTATTGATGTGAATTGAAAAACGGCTACAGATTGCAGTAACTATAACGTATATTTATTGGAGTGACGTAAAATGACAAACAACGCATCCTATAGGTTTAGAATGTGGCCACTATCAATGAAATGTTAAACAGTCAGTCCACGTGTTTAGTTTATCCTCGGTTGGGCAACAATGAAAAGATTTCTCATTGCAGCTAATAGATTCAACCATGTTCATTTAAATACATTATGACACCTAGCTTGAAAATAAATAAAGATTATGTTTATGAAAATTTACGAAATACGGTTTGCTCAAAGCAAAAGCCTGATCTTATCACAAACATGAATCTATTCTGAAAGAAAGGACTACATAGTTTTGACCGGAAGTGTTCATAAGCACTGTTTGATCGCCGTCGCTGTTGCTTGCAGTGAGTGCTCACACTTGAGTTTATTTGATAAGAAAATTGTTTGATTGATCATCAGTTTGTCTGAGATCTTCGAGACTTTTTCGCAGATCGCGCGATTTCACCTATAACTGTGAGAGAAGTGAACAGGATGGGAGGAGTAAGATCATCCTGACTACCATTTGACCAAAAACAGGTGGTCTCATATGTCGTATAAAAAACAGAATTCTCAAGATTTGATATGTCGACGTTTATGGTTCGTTTTTTATCGCAAACAGAGCGGACGAAACGTGAAGTGAAAAAATATCCTGTTTTAGTGACGTAAAAGTTGATTATCCCAATTCAGTGCTCCACCAATGTGTCGTATATCAAAACGTTATCAGTATGCAAAGTTTGGTCCATGCATTAAACATATTCTAAATCGTTAGGCTGTGCGCTTTACTCCCAGGAGAAATTTTGAATGCTGAAAATTAAAAATATGGTACCAGTAGTAATGATGCTCTTAATCAGCTTACAGACAGAAAAAATTAACCAAATTCGATACATCACTTTCAAATATGCGTCAATAAACACTGTTTAGACATATAGGTTTTGTTCTTCTTGTACCCTTTTGAGAAATGTAAAGTTGAAAGTCCTCGAATATGTTACAATATTGCTAAGCTACAGTTAACCTCAACTAACAGTAATGCACAGTGGTACAATAGTTGTTTCTTCAGGAGGGTCTGTAACAATTTCGTGTTCTCCGTGCTTTCCCACTGAGGAAATTGAATTAGTTAGTACATGCCCAACGGTGCTGGAAGTTATTTACGTTTTTCAGTGGTAATTTGATATCCGTTTGTCTGTTGATCACATCATACACATGATGCAAACAGAAAAACAAATCGCGTCTCGTGCGTTCGGTGAATGTTATTCATGGGAACTGTAACTCATATTACGCAAACGAAGATTCAAATTACTGTACCCAGTTAAGTATGCTCCGAGCGACGTTCCATACTATTTTGTTTTGTTCTGGAGTGTGAAGGGTTTACGCGGAAGAACTATTCTGCGCTGAAATATTTATTACTGAACAACTTGACAATATTGGAAGATTTCGTTTATGGATATTGTGTCAAAATTGATAATGACGTTGAAGGTGATAAATAATGATAGTTTTCACCGTTAGTGGTGGTCTGCAAGATCATCAGCTTATCCTTCCGGTGTAGCTGCATCAGAGTCTCATTGCCGAAATCACCTATGTTCTCTGTGAATATCTTTTGATTGGTCCCTTACCCTTCCTGTAAATCATTTAAATATTATAAACTAGGTCGAAAGCAGCAGTATCTTATGGAAGTATACTGAGGCTGATGTGTCCACAGACTAAGTCCTGCATTAAAAATCAAATGTGTCCGGAAGCTATTTCTTCAGTTACACTCCACTGATACTAGACTTCTTGAAAACCAAGATACTCAAACGAACGAAACTGGATGGGTAAACTTTGCAAAGATGTACAGGGTTAAACAGTGGAGGTAGAACTGCCTGTGATGCTGTTCGTAAATATTCTCACCATACGTCTTCGCTACAAAGTACTTTGGTGGAGTGTGTTAGGTAAATAAAACCAAAAGTATTATACGCCAACTAACTCATTATTGTAGGCGATAGGCGGTTTTTCTTATTCACATAGCTATGTATACGCCGGATGTAGATATACGAAGATTTTGAGTCTTGCAGATGTTAAGCGCTCTCTGTGGTGGATGACTTCCGGTCAACTTCACGGAATCAGATTCTCGGTGATTTGCGTCGTTGTTCTCTTTAAATTTATCTTCGTTGACAAGATAGAGTGTCAATATACGGTTACAATATTCAATAAAAACGAGATTTGCTGAAATTATATGCGATAATTCTCTCAGCCAGTTTATATGGTACACCGAACCCGCCCTAGTTGACTCAGCATATTAATAAAACCACCTCCATGAACAAAATGATAATAAATTATGCGCATCCTGATTTGACCAACTGATTGACAACCATACAAACTTCTATTTTCGTAGTTGAATTATCCATCAACTAGTTGCAAAATCAGGAGTTATTTACATCATGGCAGCAGCATCTTTTACACAACCCGTGCACGAAATGATGAGTGGTAAAAGCAAAAATTTTAATCTTTGTCGAACTCATTTTAAAAGAGCAAAAGGTTAACTTCAACGCGTTTTTTAGAATCTTTTCTGAACTGGAATATAACCAACGAGTGTGGAAATGATCACTCGCGAATGCTATTTCATTTTTGATAGTTACGTGTTAATTAACACCCACATATTGATCCATGAATGTTTTAGCCTGTGGGTGTTTAAACCTCCAACTCGATTTCTCGCTTACGATATCTATGGAATTCCATTATCACGCTCACAGTTTAAACTGAAGAATAATAATTGTAAACGCAGTAAGTCCTGTTCTGAAAAGAGTAGGTTGTTTTGCAGCTTTGAAAACCGTGAACGTTTGAATTTTTTAATGCAAAATAAAATCTGTTTATTGGGGGAATCTTTTAGGCAAAGGTTATTTCAAATTGTTGTTTGGCAGATTTGAAGTTTGTTTGTGAAAAGTTCACTAGCCTCAGTGGGATTCGAACCCACGCATGGACGCCGTCTACGCTTTGTACGCGCATGCTCTACCAGCTGAGCTACGAGACCACACCGAAAGCACTGATCTTTTCACATTCAAATTTACCCAGGTTACTTGGAAAATGTACAGTATTCAAGAGGGCATGACATTTTCCCGCCTTTCGTTAAACGTATACACATACTATAGTGGTGAGGTGTATGAAGAAATAAGAAAGACATTTGTTTAAAAATCAGCTATTATAGTTGAATGAAAACTTTCTTCTCGTGGACTAATTTATTTATAATTTGTAAAGATTAGAGCATACGCACCTTCTCTGTATTCCGGCATTTGTCACAGCTGCACCTTCCGGACTACACCCGTTCGAGCTACGGGGATTGAAACATCAAAATTGTCGACCGGTAAGGGAGGCAAGCCAGGCAAGACAATGTTTTGCAACATTTGTTATCACGAGTGTCATAGAGAGGATCGGTGTTAAACAAAAGAACCGCGAAAGTTACCAAATAGTCAAAATAATGGTCTGCATTTCGGGTTGAATTCAGCTCTTGTTGCTAGGAGTAACTTCAAGTTAGTCGGCGTTCGGCCTACTCACATTTTGATGGACAATAAACATTCCATTTTGCAAACTGCTCGAAAATAACACTGTATATCTCCATCAGTTGGATGCCAGTAGATGCTTGAAAAATTCATGGCACTACCTCGATTAAGTAAAAAATATTAGCCCTACTTTTTTTCTAAATAGTTACCATCTCCAGGATTCAATGACTTGTTCATTAGGAAGTATGAATTCAGACAGCACTATGACTGTTTGAATACAGAAAAACACATGGGCCTTGTACAGTCCATCACTTTGGTGCAGCGGAGGTCCCTTTCAATTCGAATTAGTGACATTTGAGAAACGTTTGTTTAACTATCATTTTATGGGATGCACTCTCAGAGAGTTCTTTCGAAAGATTTGATGAAACCGAACCGTCATTTTTGCGTCACGCTTAATGCAGTTCTATGAAACAAACACAAATACTACCTTTGTAATCTGTGTTCTTAGCGTTCCTGTGTGAGTGGATCATACAACGTACCTGCACAGTTCGATTGTTGTCTGTATTTTTCCAGAATTTCAAACGCATTTTCCGATCAAATAGGACTTACATCGAAACAAATCTACCTTAAATTTGTACATACCTTCTCTTCCACGTATATTTCAACACCTTAACTGTGATGTTCTAGTCCAAGACGACCACGGTTTTTCACTGTTTTTAGCCCAGTCGTTCTGACTGTATCTACATTCCGCGAAGCATGCTTCCAGAAAAGAAGAACGGCTATGCAAATTCAATTTTTATGCAACCGCATTTAATAAACGCTTGCCCTTAGGACGCAAGCGAATGCATTAGCCCTCTTGAATGCGTGCTGTATTTGACAGCAAAATCTTTGATGCAGGTTGTTCCACGTAGAGGGTGATCTGCTACTTTCTAGCTTGTCCACAAATATTTATCTAGTAATCGCATACTGTTTTGATTATAATTAAGACGGCAATATAAATGTATTTTGTGGTTCACGCGGTTGAATGCTTTGGAGAGGTCGAGGTACACGGCGTCCACTGCATCACCGTGATTAGCTGTCTTTGTCCACTCTTCTCGGGCCAGAAGCAGGTTAGTGGTACACGATCGCCTGCTACGAAACCCATGTTGAACAGGAGATAACAAGTTGTACTTTTACAATTGACTCATCGCATTGTCTGCAACAATGGCTCCATGACTTTGGATAATACGGGGAGGAGAGTAACGGGGTGGTAGTTGGATGAATCATTACGACACCCACCTTTGTATATTGGA
>UZAN01044027.1:0-15942 GCA_900618425.1 Echinostoma caproni
TTATCCTGCTTTATTTGAACAAATTATCACTGTAACTTTACCCACTCGATCGTGCGCAATTTGCACGCTTTTCGATGTAAACCGAGAAATAAACTATTCTTATTAATATTATAGTCGGCCTAGTAGCGGGCAGGACCAGAGGCACCGAAGTTCATTCACCCCCAGCCACTCGTGGCTTTTGTGGGCCCAAGACTGGTGTAACCCTGGGAGCTTGGATACCAGAGTTAGGTGTTACTCTCACAAGACCACCGGTGACGATGTCTACGTTCATAGCACGGTGTCTCTCAGGTTCATACTGGGAAAGGTTACTAACCGAGGCCTTGATCCAACTGCGTTAACGCCTTTCCATATTCCAATGTGGTGGCACATGACAATTGGGGTGCTTGTGGGCATCCGAATCATCCTGAATATGTCGTGGAGGCTGCGCCTTTCAGCTTCCTTTCACGCTCTACTTTCACGAATATATGGCTCCCTCAAATTATGGAAGATTAGATTCCGCGTCCTGCCTAAGATCATTTGAGTGGAATTTTTCACCATGGATAGCTCCCCTTCTAGAACTTCCATTCGTGAAATTAGGGCTGCAATCACTCCAGATTCTGTATCTTCCTCTTTAATAGCTTGTTCTCCTTTCGTCTTTAACCTAATTTCCACCGACTCTGTCAGTTTAACACTAATGCTCAGTTTACCCTTGTTCTTTTACGACGTATTTGTACTCTTCATCTACATCTTAGGGTTTAATCCCTCAGCACTCGAGCGCGAATGTCTCGCACTGGTCACATACCCACTTCAGATTCTCGTTCTGAAGGTGTATGAGGTACTCTCTGTTTCCAAAGAGTGAGCACTTTTGATGGTGCCACTCTTTGCACCTATTGCACTGAATGCCATCAGCTACATACAAATTGCAACCCGTGCCACAAAAATGACTTTCGCTCTGTGCAGATCTCATTGATAAACGTGCGAAAATTTCAAAAACACGGTCATGAAAAACAGATAAACGGATAAAAGGGTGAAAATGACTAAGAACGCTTTGGGAACACCACTAAATAAACTAAAAACGACTCAGATACAACCTTTTGAACCGCTAAAGGGTTCGACACTTTGTATTGTAAGCAATAAAAGATTTAGTGCTAAAAGTGCAAAATATCTACAGATATTTCACTGGTTTTAATACCGAGAGCAATTCGAAAATTCAAACCGCGCGCGAACGTACCGCAGAGACATGGAAGTACCGCAAGATACCGCAGATCCAACCTTGGAAACATTTGGAAAGCAAAGACTGTGGAAGCACTGTGTTGCCCACATTGAGCTCACCTGGTATAAGAAACTGGACTCCATCTGGCTCTGCCGCAAGTCCTGTATCCTGTCCTGTCCTGACCTTGACACATTTAATTTTCCTTACTATTTCCGGGTACGCCGGAGTGGATCTCGGTGTCTAATTTTGGTGTTCTCCGTTTACCATCGTTACGAGGTTTTCCGTGGTGATACGGCCGACGTTACTCCCCCGAACCCCCCTAAAATCTCCTTTTATCAAGCTTTTTCCTACTCTGAAGTACATTTTTCTCCTTTTTGTGGATTAGTTTTCCAATTTTGGGTTCATTTTAAGTCACGAGAATTAAATTTGCTGTTAAGAGGATAAAATTATATCTAAGGTGAATAGCTTGCAGTCACTTTTTATTGGAATATTTGGAATAAAATCTTGAGAAAGATGCAGAATCCTGAATTTTATTCCACAAGTCAGTAAACTGAATGCCTTCAGTTTTTGTCCCATGTGACAAAGTATCCATTTTATTCATTTTTGATACAAATGTGTGCATTCCGTAATATAACTGATACCTTGATTAACGTATCAAGAAAATGACAGATTCTCCAAAGGAAGCAAATATTAGCGCAAAATATATCTATGCGCGTCAGTTATTCGCCTGAAAGATCTACTATTATGCTTTTCTTTCAGCACACATTTTATGAGATCAATTTCATTGTTCGCTATTTCCGAGGTTATCTGGAATCAACCTGAAACGCCGGATGTTGAGTGCCCACCTTTTACCTTGGCCGCATGTTTCTCGTGCTGGTGAACCGTGATTTTTTTCGCGGTTGACATCACCAGCCGGCATCCCCATGGATTCCCGTTTGTTGGTGATAAATACTTTATTCAAGCTATAGCTTAATTAATTCCATTTTATTCAGTTAATTCAATTAATTGTAATTTTAATTAAATCGACTTTGTTAATTTAGTGAATAAAACTTCTACCTGAAAGTAAGAATAAGTATGAAGGCTTAATTTTTGTCTCCACTAGTGGAGACTGCAGTAAACCATGGTTTACATGTCTGTAAATTAGTTCTAGTACATATGTAATAGAATGAAACAGCATAGAATAGATTAGCTATTCTAGGTTCTGTAATCATAGCCTTAGGGAAGATATGGCATTCGTGGCCATGGTTTAAACCTCAGAATACCACAACAAGTTTGTGGTGCAAAATTAAGGTGCGATCGACCGAGTACTTGACCTTTGGATTGGTGTACAAAACTCCGTCAGCTAATGTCGCGGAAATTTTGCATGGCCTCCGGCAGCGGATCACGGGCGGACGTTGTTTAATACTGGGAGAATTCAACTCCGAACAATAATTGGACAACAGGCTTGTGTGAATATCTCGAGGCCCCATTTGAACGTCAGCCACATTGGAATACCTCGCCTTGTACTAATACATCCGAGATCCCACGCGCGTCCTGGGTACTCTGCATCGGTGCTAGACCTTGTCATATCGCCGAAAGGTTCTGATGTGGGAGGCATAGTTTGGTTGAATCCCCTCGGATCAAGTGATCATGCGACCATCATGAGTTGCTGGCGCACAAGTTTCCATATCAAGTAGGACATTCAGTAGCGTCCCAGTGTGTGCACACATTCTATCCTCCATGGAAGATACTATCCGAGGAGCTGCGAGCGGCTGCTCAAGGCGTGCCGTGGTCAACAGATGATGATGATGATGATGATGATGATGACAGTGGTGATGTGGAACCCGTGTGGACACATCAAGAACAATATCACCCATCTAATCAAAGTGTTTTATCATCCTCATATAGTTCAAGTGTACGCCAAAGATCCTCCATGGTTTAACCTCCTGCGTAGAAGTAGAGCATAGAAATTCTGCCAGCAAACCGGTAGGGGTATGGCTGTTACAAAGATATCAGTAATCAGTGCGCCTGGACAAAACGTCGGAAAAGAGAGGTCTTGGAAAACAGTCTGTCAACCACCGCAATCACCGCACCTAAGAGGCTCTTTACCTATTTGTGTTGAAGGCAGTGGTGTCAATTCTTAAAACTTTTCACATTCAGGATCTACACCCTCTATTGACTGTCTGGAAGTTAAACCCCCATGGATTGCAGGTCACACTGAAGAAACTGAATCTCAGTCACTCTCCAGGCCCAGATGGAATACACCCCAAGGTGTCCAAAGAGCTTTTGACCGTTATATCTGCCTTCCTCTCTGGCTTCTTTATTAGTTCTATAAAACATGGTGGGTTTCCTGAGGATTTGAAGGATGCACTAATATTGCCCATGTATAAGAGCGGCTCCAGAGTACACCCAGTGAATTACCGCCTCGTTTGTTTGATATGCATTCCATGCAAAGTAATGGAACGCTTGGTTTTGAGCAGGCTGCATCGCCAACTGATGCATTATCAACTGCCTTGCTACAAACAACATAACTTCCACCCGAAGAGGTCCTGTCTATCAAACCGTTTTCTGGCCAGGGAAGAATGATGTGCCACCAGAGTCCGTGGATTCCGTAAGGATATTGTTTACGTCGACCTCAGCAAAGCTTTCCACAAGATCCCAAATGAAAGTCTGCTTTTGAAGTTACAGTTTTGGAGTAACAAATCCAATGCTTACTTGGATGGAGGAAGTTTTAAAGGGAAGATGTTTTATGGTGAGGATCCAGATAGTAAGTACTCAGCGAAATCCCCAGGGATCATATATGGATCCCGTTCTGTTCCTTCTATATATAAACGATCTTCCTAGTCGGATACAGTTACCAGAATTTTAAAGCTATGGACGTCACTTCAATCGTCACAAGATGTGGGGTTTGCAAGGTGATATACATCGGCTGTCCGAATGGGCGAAGGAGGCGGCGCTTCCCATCAACATCGGTAAATTTATACACATGAGACTAGGTTGCAGTGACCTAAGACCGACATTCTCCCCAGGAACAGTGACCCTGAGAGCGATTTGAGGGTAATGATTTCTTCCTACCAAAAAAGACAGGCAACACTGACAAGGTTTGTTTGGTCTGACTGAAGCATCCTAGCTGCTATTTGTCGCTCGTTTGGACAGCTATCGAGACAGGCATTTAGACTTCTGGTGGTGCAGCGGAGTTTTCGATAACTCCGTTAGACATGGCGAAAGTGAAGCGTGTCCAAAGAGCGGCTGTCCGTCTGGTTGCGGGCTTACGTGCACGAATTGATGACCAGCAGCTCGCCATCGCGGATCTGTATATGAAAACCTACGGACGATTTCGTGGTGACAGCCTGATGACCAGGAAAATCGTCCTGGGTGACCTGGAGGAGAATTTGCAGCAAACGTTTCCGCTGCACGGACGCGTTTAAGCCTCTGGAAACGAAAATCCTCCGTACTTTCGTCAGTGTATCGTTTCTCCGGGAGAGTGACCAACATTCAGAATGCTCTCTCGGCGGATGTGGTGGAAGATGTGAATGACGAAACCTTCAAACGGCGCCTAAACGGTTTCCTGTTGTGAGGGTGGCAAGTTGATGAATAGCTTGTCTGGATGCGGTGGAGAAGGCTTATACGGGAGGAGTCCCTACTGCCGTTCATTCCAGAAGGTACAGACAAAACGTTTTGCCCAGCAAGTCTCCAGATTATCTCTCTGACTGGGATGATGGTTATTCGGGTTCTTTGATCTCTTGCGTGCACTCAATTTCCTGTTACACAAGGGCTTCTGCATCCAAACCGCATCCTGTATTACAAGATGATTTGAAAATGGAAAATATGTAGTTCTCACCACTTTTTATATTTAACGGTCTCTCACTGGCCCCATAATAGGGCAAGCTGCATGAGCGTCACATAAGCTTCACTTGGCACTCACTTTACTATTGAAATGACTAATAAAATGTTACCTGGGAGTTCTTAGCATCAAAAGAAAGGATGTACTTTTTGGTGCAGAAGCTTCTGTTACCTAACAAAAGAAATACCAGGACTCCATATACTTACATATTTATGGAATATTAGCACGTCTTGTGTTGGATAAGTGAATTTCATATATCAACACAGGGCCATCGGTCATTCAAGTTCCATTCCACCTTCAAACAGGCTTCATCGCCTTGAATTCAGAATTCCTAAAGTTATGTGAGTTCCATCTGAGTCCCGGTGGTATTATGTTCACAAATGCCACCATTGATATTCGTCTTATTGTGGTATCGTTTCAGGATGTCTGGAGGTTCAAACGAAACTTCCATGAGGTAATGTGAAGGACAAATTTGCTTACAGTCATATGTTAAACTGCATATATTACTACTTAACTTCACTACATATAACGAAGGAATCGAATATAGAGTTCTCTTTGTCGCGGCAAGTTAAGTTAATCTTCTTCAGCTTGATAATAGTATATGTACAGTGCTTCTTCACCTGAAGTGATCTTGTCGCAGGGCATCAAATGGGGTTAACGGTGATTACTAGTGAGATTTTACACATTTTATTCCTCAGCAGTAGAAAGCTACTGTTTGTGCAGAAAATTAGGACATAGGCTTTAATGTTAGGAAATCATGAACGAATTTCTTTGCTATATAGATTATTGTACCTCGATGTTTTGATACAGTCTGGGTTTAAATGCTAGCGACCCATGATAAATGTGGAAGATACGGAGTTAATTAAAATTTCTCTTTCACTCTTCATTTTACAGCCATGAGTAGTAATACTATCAATCTGGTTGTCATTGGCGACGGTGCTGTGGGTAAAACATGTTTAATTGAATCTTACATCAACAATCCTTTTCCAACAATGTACGTACCAACTGTTTTTGAGAAGTACACGGGGTCCTTAACCGTCAACGGACAAAATCTGAGCCTGAAAATATGGGATACAGCTGGTAGGATTTTTTATGCATTTTATTGGCGCTCATAATATCTTTTCAGGCCAAAGCGATCATGAGCATATTCGTGGATTAACATATTCTGGGGTCGATGCTGTCATACTGTGCTATTCGGTAGTGCATGAGACATCTTACGAGAACATTCGGTGCAAGTGGAGCGAAGAATTGCTCAAACATCTTCCCGGAATTCCTGTTGTGCTCGTTGGAACTAAAATAGATCTCAGAGAAAGAATTATTCCTGGATTTACCCGAGCAATAACGTACGACCAAGTAAGCCTTTGTTGAAAGTACTTAGCTCTTCTGTGTGCGTTGTATCAGACAGATATACTTTGCAGTGTGCTCTGATAGGACCCCGAAAATTGTGAATCCAAATTTTTTTGATTGACTTAAGAGCACTATTATTCATCACAAAGCAATGTGCTTGATCTGCAGGACAGTTATAAGGCAGTTATAGGAATACCTTCGGCTAAAGTGACTAAATACTGGAATCTTTTCAATACAAACGGCATCTAACACCTCTTGTATCAAGCCTAAATCATCCATAGACTGCATAGTTCGATTTTATCCGCATAAGAATATCTTTTGTTGTTATCATACCAAGCATATGATCGGTTTCAGTTGGGTTGGTGTTCCAGTTCAGAAAAACTAATGGGAGCTACGTTTCGTGATGCTTGGGTAAATAGCTGAATTTCCTCTGTATGATTTGCAACACTTCATTGTAATATTTTTGTAATATTGTAATATTTTTACTGAAAAATTATCTATTGGAAATTATTTATTGGAAAAACATGAGTTAAACCCAAAGGAGCAGGGACAGCAATCATTAAGCTGAAGGTTAGCTTATAGCCATAGTGTCCGGGTTTAAAACGTAGCTTGGACAATAAAGCATGACTCTGATTAAGATGGACAGTAGTAAAATAGTTCGGGTAATCGACTACGTCTAATATCATACAGAATTGTTTTCTTTGTTACTAATTATGACTGTTGTTCTTTTTCGAAAATTTGATAAATTTATTCGTTTATCGGTCACAATCTTAAACAACGTTTATCAGAACATTGGATTACCTAAAAGGTTACCAAGAAATTTCGGTCGAACGAAGGTTCATTTGGGTAAACTGTGAGTAGAGTATTTTATCAATTCACTTAATTCTGATTATCCCTTAAATACACCACAGAAGACCAGGGTGGAACGAATTTGAATTGAATTATTATTTAGGTGGAGTGCTTTGAAGCGGAATTTCTATTGAAATAAATGCTGGTTATTGCCTTTACATTGAAGCACGCACTCAATTTCTGAATAGGTATGCAGAAAACGGTTAGAATTTGAGGTAAAGGGTTCACATAACCCTAGGTATAGTCTCATTTATTTGGTAGCTTTAAATGTTTCCGATCAATTACCTATGCGACGCTGCTTCTGTATAATACAACAGTCGACAGAAATCAAAGTTATCATGGTGGATCCATTTGAGGTGCAGTGTGAAACAAAACTATATCAGAATTCTTAAGCGACACCTAACATGAGTTATTGGTATGAAAGACTGCATGCATCATTTTCTTATCAAACTTTCTTCTCAAGACAACTACTTGTAATTGTTAGTTAAATATCACTCTATTCAGGTATGGTGCACCCGTAGGTCTCAAACTCAGCACGGATCGTAGAAAATTATTTTCTTGTTTAACATATTTTGTCAGCAGTGCTAATATATCGACTCAGCCTATGGTGCAGAGCTGAAACAGTTGGGAACTATGTTTGGTGCTCAGATAAACGAGCAGATTAAAGCGGAACTCAAGTTAAGGGTGGAATGAATGAAGATGACGTGTGGAGGAGAAGAATTATTGATTTGACATTTAAAAACCGGACATTTTTGCTTCACTTCTTGTATAATTTTGTTTAGTTTTAATGGTTGGCGAGCTTCAGCGACAGTTTTTATTAACTGGCCATGTAACCCAGTGTTTGTGTTGGTGTGTTCTCGGAGCTGGAAGTGTTGTTCACCAAAGTTTCGTAGACAGGCTAGGCGGCATCATCAGTGCAACTTCGGTGAAGCTCCAGTCCTTAGTGTAACCGGGCTCATATATTTTTGTTCTAGGGTTTTGATTGTCTTTTTTCTCTCTTACTTGTCAATTTTGATCATTTTCTTTTCTTTTATTGGCTGCTGTGTTGTTATGATGATGCCCCGTTTTATTCATTGGTTGATTGGCTTTCTTGGACCAACCGCAAATCGGTCTACACCGGCTTCAAACTGGTTAGAACTGATTCTACACCGGCTCTGGCTGAGATAGTTTTGGGTTACCAATGTCTTCTCAGGCAGTGATATGTGGGTTCCAGTTCTATATGCTTTTTGATACCGTCCCTATTGAAGTGCCGTGCTTCGATGAATTCTCGTATTGACTTTGTGATTCCTCTGCCCATTATTCTTGCCTTGTCCAGTTCGAAGACGTGATTCTCAGGATCCATGTGGATTGAGATTTGTGACTCCTCCTCTTGTCGTTTTACCACCAGTGTGTGTCCGTGTATTCGTGTCTTGAGTTTTCTACTGGTTTGTCTGACATACTATGTATCGCGGTCGCTACACTTTACTTCGCATGTGTCAGCTATTCCTGCGGCCTGGATAGGATTGCTTTCACTGTTGTCGTTATCTTGGGTGCAACCAAAATTCTTAATGGCTGTAATGTGGCTGCTATTTCCAAGAATCCGTGTATATATGGCAGTGTCGTTCGTTTCATCGGTCTTTCTTCTGGCTGTCGATTTGAGGCTTCTCTCGGGACCTTGATTATAGTCCTCTCCTTGTGCGCCGTATGTCAGCATCGTCGCACAAAATCTCCTGGGTACCCGTTACGCTGGAGCTCATCTGAATGGTGGGTTTCCTCTACCTTTTGAAGCTAAAGATTGCTTCATTGCGTTCTTGCATGCTGGAAACGTGTTTACATACAGCTTCTCTTGTGTGTCGGGTGTTGGCCACTCTGAAAGCTGAGGATCAGGTCTGTGTGGGTTGGATTTCGGTAGATGTCGGGTTCCCAGTTATCCATTGTCACTTCGTTTGACTATTACATACAGAAAGGTTGGTTATCCGTTCTGTTCTTTCTGTAAGGTGAAGTGGATCCCAGCGAACACATTGTTGATTTGGTGGTACGTCTCCTCCAGTGGACTAACTTTTAAGATGACAAAGCAGTCATCAATCAGCCTGACCCACAATTTGCGGTTGATCATAGCAACTGCAGTGGTCTCCAAGCTCTGCATAACCGCTTTGCGATGAGTCCTGAAATCGGCTATTTGTATTTGGTTGTATAGCTGTCAGTGGAATTTAAAAAATGTGGAAAGCCACAGATCCAAAAGGTCCAAGGCATATGTACCGACCAGCTGCAGTTCTGACGTACAAAAAGAGGATTTCTACCATAAACTCACCGAACGCATTTGGTTGAACGGAAGCTCAGGTATAGTTGGGCTAGTATGTGCTTTTAACTCGAAAGTTGGAAAACTGAGTGCCTAGGCGGTAGTTGTTCTGTTCTGTGGACGAACAGATAACGGCGATCGGCTTCCTCAGTTCTTTGTAGATCACCAACTGCTCCTATCCACTATGAATTTCCAACAGAGCTCTCAACGGACGGCAACATGGCGCTCCAATTTAACTGGTACGCTAACTTAAATCGGTCACATACCTGTAAGCTATCGTTGGCGTGGCTCAGTATAAAACTGCAGGTGCTATTTGACCACCTGCATTGAGTTTGATCACGCATTAGTTTTGATGCACTTCACTCTGACTCACTGGTCGCATGAAAACCCACAAAATTCGGTTGGAAGATCATCGGTTATCCGGCCTAACCGTTCCTTCTCACTTTGAATCGGAACTAGGGCAAGAGCGAAAAGCGCTGCAGAGTTGTGGTTTAGATGAACAATGGGATCAGATTAGACGAGTAATGCTCCGCTCAGCGAGACTTGCTTGTGGATCTGAGCTTGAAGCCCATGAGAGGCATTAGATATTTGATGAATCAGTAGTCCTGATGAAGAAAAGGCGGCAAATTCCGACCAAACTTGAACCAATCAGGGGCAGATGGCGACTGCATTGTCAGTTCGCGAAGAGCCTCAAGAAGGGTCGTGAAAAGTGGTGGGTGACATTAGCTAGTGAAATGAAAGTAGCAGCCGCATCAGGGAATGATCAGAGACTGTTCCAACTGATAGGTAACTAGGGAGGTCAACGAACCACAGTTAGTGGAACAATCTACGACAAAACCGGAAAAGCTATTCGCAGTAGGGGAAAACGACGGGACCGGTGGGCGGAGTACTTCAACGAACAGTTCAGCTGGTCAGGCGCTAACCAGACTATCTAGTCTCCGTGGACAGTGTCATTTGAACCTCCGACTGAAGCGTAAGTGTGATATTGCATCCAAGCCCTGAAAAAAAAAAAGTAACAGGACCTGACGGGCTTCCTCCCACTCTTTTCACCAATTTTCACCATGTTCTGTATCCTAATCCACCTATCCCCTTTCACTGTCATTGTTATTGCGTTGGCACCATGCTCTTCAAGCCGGTGGTATATATATATATATTTATATATATATATATATACTTTTCAAGATAGGAAGGCGATGACCTCGTAGACTCTATTACCGATTTGATCCGTAACATGTGGTCACAAGAGCGCATTCAATCATCATAGAGCGAATCATTGATCTTTCCCTTTTTTAAGAAGAGATAACGCAATGACTGCGTAAACCACCGCGGAAAAGTATTAACCTCCGTCATACTTCTATGTCGGACTCCCTTCAGAGAGACGAATATCCGCGAACAGCAAGCAGGATTTCCACCAGGTCGCGGTTGTGTCGATCAAATCTTCACGCTGAAAGGACCCCTCAAGCTACGTCATGTATACCGTCGATCAATGGTTGTCATGTTCCTTGATTCGAAAGGAGCCTTCGACTCCGTTGACCGCGAATTCTTTATGGGTTCGCTCCTTCGCAAAGGAATGCCGCAGCAGTATACGAACATAATGAGTTTACTCTACTAGCGTAAAGGTTTACGACGAGCTAAATAGGTAGTTCTTAACTAGCAGTAGTGTTCGGCCCTATTTCGCCATTCGTGTTCAATTTCTTCGTAAAGGAAGTCCTGGGGAAGGTACTAAATGGTCCCCAAAATGTAGGTATTGAATGTCAGCTGGAGAAAAGCCGTGCCATTTGGAGTACGCTGACGACATCGTTTGCCGTTCGAATACATGGAGGATGCATAAAGTGTTCTAAACACCAGAAAATTCTGCTGCTCCGTTCGGTACACGCTTTGTTCCGTCAAATAGTAAAGTGAGGCTGCCGGACTGGGTGTCACCGAGTTCCGTTCTGATACTAGACGGTCAGGAATTAACCGATGCTGACCGATTCTCGTATTTAGGTAGCTGCGTGACCCATGACGATAGTTCACTGAAGGAGATAACCACCCGTGGTTCCAAGGCTTGAGCAGCGTATGCAGGACTAAAAAATCTGTGGCAACGACGTGGCGTTTCATTAAAGTTGAAAAATTGCGCAAACTGCACCACTTTACGATCAGTTCTGCTGTACGTTTGTGAGACCTTGAATTTGCGGGTGAAAGACATCCGTCGTTTAGCAGCTTTCGATAATCGATGTTTAATTATCCTGACCGAGATGGGATGAATTAAGCAGGTTAGTAACCTAGAGGTAAGTCGTCGGGTGTTTGGAACTGCATCGAACACGAACTCACTAACGCATTAAATGCAGCTCAATAGGCTCTGTTGTGTAGGACACGTCTTGCATATGTTTACCGGCCGCCTACCGCACCACGCCTTGTTTGCAGTGGCCGCTGCAGACCAGTGAAAACCACTTAGAGACAATCAGATGACGTGGCGACGAGGCATGAAGAAATGCACTGAGCGATCAGGTAGAGTAGGTGTCTCTCGCCTTCCTGGTTGGGATTTAACAACCTCCGTAACTGGATGGTTGGGGACACTGAAGGTCATGGTAGCAAACCGACAGCACTGGCGATCTTACTGTCCCTTCTTATCAGATCAGAATGGTTGAAATAGTTTATGACTGTTTTCCCTGTATGTTGACCATACAGGTTCGTTTTCTTCCCCATCCCTCCGAGTAGGCCCGATTCCTATCCTCCTCACTTACCTTGCATGCATGATCAGTTTGGCAGCGATCAGTGAAGTTCTTTTTACTGTATTATGCTATGCGATGATGATGAGGTGTAATTTACACTATTGAATTATAAAACTAAACTTATTTCCACGATTCTTAACTATATTGTATGTGTTCTGCATACCTTTTGTGATTCTACAATCGTTCTCTTTTATGCAGGGTTCTCGTCTTGCCAAACGGATCGATGCAACCGCATACGTTGAGTGTTCTGCGCTATGCCAAATCAATATCAAGGAAGTGTTTGACAAGGCGATTAAAGCAGTCTTAGAAAAACGTTCGGAGTCAAAATCACCCAAAAAGCACGAGTCTCGAAAGCGAAGCGATAAAAGTCGCTCGCGATCCAAGACTGGCCGAAAACGATCGGAAGTGCGTACAATAATGTAAAACGAATACGGAGAACGTAGCTCGATTTGAATTCATGACTCCCAGTTTTCATCCTCAATGTCACTGTTGACAACTGTGATCATTTCCAACCCCGATTTTCTATCTTGGAAAACATAATATGTAGATATTAAGTACATTTCCATTCTTCTTCGCCCTGTGTACTATAATATTCTCTAAAGATTACATTTTCCATCGATCACCTCAATGAGTTATGCAGTTTTCACATATGTTTTCATGAGCAAACAGATTCTCAGACAATACCTCAATTTATCACCAGAGCAAGAGTTTATTTTTATATTTTGCTTGCCATTCTTTATTCACTGAAAATATTTTGAGGCAGTTTATTCCACTGAAAAGTTCTTATGGAAAGGTTCCTTCCATTTTAGACGGCTTACCAAAATGTGAAGAACGGCCGTCAATTTTCATATTCTTTCTACTTCTGCATATATTTCATCTGTCCTGAAACAAGGATGGTGTATTTTAAAACTTCTCCATTTAATCTTTATTGCCATGCGTACGATCGTAGTTTCTTTCCCAGTTACGAAACAAGTATTCGACGGTTTCTTTAATTCTGCTAGATGTGCTCAAACCAGAGAACTTCTTGCTGGTTGACGTTTATAAAAATGGCCGTTGTGTACTGAAGGTCTCTTATATTTGTCCTATTTTCAGAAATTCGCTGTTTTGCACAGGATTTGAAGTTTTAATAAAGATAATTTCAAGGTGTCTAAGTTTTAATTTTGGGGGTTCCAATTTGTCTCCATCAATAAGTTGTTCAATATCACCAAGGCGGCATTCTAGCTATTGGATTTCGAATGAATTCTCACCGTTTTTACAAAGCAATGAAATATTTACCTAATGACGTCATAAAAGAATGTCACTTGATGAATGCTGTGATTAAGGAAATCATCATTTTCACTATATGTTTGTGTTAATATGGATTGCGGTCTCCACACACTGCCTCGCTGCCTTACGGGCCAGGGTTTGGATAACCGAAGTCTTCGTTTGTTAGTTCCCCAAGAAAATTCACCTGCATTGGCCTGGGCGAACTGGAAGTAATCCGCCCACATGCGAAAGATAAAAGTTTTTATATCTTTATAAAGATTATCTTACTCTGATTTGTTTAACACAGTCTGGCCTCAGACGTATATATATATATATGTTGAGTCGTTCAGAGAGTTACATAATCAATCCTTATGAACATTGGCGTTGGAAACACCTAATGTGACGGCGAAGAAGAACAAATGCTTTTGAAAACCTCCGTGATGATGCGACTATGACCTGGCATGGAGGTACGAGAAACCTTACCTGTTAAATGGGTTGCCAATGTCCAAATGTTTTTATGATTTCGCAGTGAAAATCAAGGCTAGGAGAAAAGCGGATAAGAAAAATACACGAGCGTGTACCTTATACTCATGCTCTCTTTGCTATGCTCACGAACTTTATGGATATTGTACCATTCGCTTATTGGAAATTCTCAAATCCCCTATTCGAATATTACGCCATCTCGTATCGGTATTCGAAATATGGGCTATCTATAGTCAGAACATTATTCACATTGCCACGAATTCTGACGCTATTTTTGTAGGCTCAGAACCCCTCTAGTTCATCTGAAGTTAGATTAATGATGACTCAAAAGATGTAAAAAATGATCGGTGGAAGGCTGAGGTAATCAGGCATATATAAAATGTGTATGACAGTGGATACGATTTGTTATCTAAGGGAGCCTGTAAATAAGTATTTCAAGGTTAACTTCAGATCCAAACAGAAGAACGAGATTACTTTCACAAAAGCTTTTGGTTCTTTTATGGTAATTGCAACTTGCTAGTGACTAAGCATCAGCTTAGGGGGAGGAGGGGGGAATCCCTATATGATTTCATAACCATCCTTAGAAGAACAGCCTACATTGTTCCAATTGGTGTATTAGCGTCATCCGTTTTCATCTACGCAAGATCGTAGCCATATTGGTCTAACAGTGAAATCCATCAGGATGAAAACCATAATCACTACTGTAGACGTAATTCATACACCAGCACTCCCGAGAAGCAATCTGTCTAGTGTCTCCTCAGTGTCTCTCCTCAGCATACTCATAGAGATTTCGGTAGCCTGCCCCCTGCGCGCCCTTCGATTGGCTGCGGTACGTGTTGTTTGCTCGACGTTTCGCTGGATTTTATTGTTATCTCGATGTCAAACATGTTCCGGACCCATACATACTATCGTCAGGATGTACTTAGATTTACATCTGGTAATTCTGTGCCTCACAAATAATATACCTGGAGAATCTGGCAATCATGCTTGGACCAAAAAGCGCGAGCGTGCTGGACGGCAGCATGCGCTTAATTGCACCCCTCCTGCCGAGATGACCGTGCCGTCATTGGTAAGCACCACCGTTCACTCTCTCTTCGTAAAGATCTCAGATTTAACTTCTTCACCGGACACGCATCCATTCCAACACATGTGTCGTATGCATACAAGAAACCTGGTTAAATCAAAATGTTGATGATGCTCTCATGCAGAAAGACGGCTTCGACTGCTATCAGCAGGATCGAAAACAGCAGGAAGAAAACTGTGGCAACGTATATCAACACTTCTTGATGTGGAAAGTCTGAAGTGGTATTCAGCTGTTCTGAAAAATGCATTAATTGTTTATCCGTTCGTTTTCATCCCAAATTTTCCAGATATAAATTGCAATTATTACTAATGTGTATATAACTCCTTCGTGCTCCAAGTCAGATATATCTTCTTTCTTTGATCATTGCATCCCGTTTTTGGTTCCAATATTATATGATAATGTTCATTTGACTGTTGGTGACTTCAAACATGCAAGCAATTCCCCCTGCGTTCTTTCGGCTTATTCAATTTGTCCCGTTCTCCTACCAGATGCAGTTCTATACTTGACAGAGTAATTACAAACCACCCCACTTTGTTTTCTCTCAAACTAATGGCCCCTGTCGCTACCAGTGTTCATTGTGTTCTCCTCTTAAGACCAAAGATATACTCTCGCTCTGCATATCCGACATTCATACGATCAAACCAGATAAGGTATCGTCTCCGTAACTTTTCATCAACCCGCATTTCTCTTCTCTGTCGTTCTATAACGGTTGCCCAATCTTGGTTTGCTTCTTGTTCATCACTTCTTAACTGCCAGTCTTTTCACCGAAACGATGAAATCGATATTCCGTTTTGTTGTCNTTCTCCTCTTATGCCCAAATATAAACTCTCGCTCTGCATATCCAACATTCATGTGATCAAACCAGATAAGGTTTCGTCTCCGTAACTTTTCATCAACCCGCATTTCTCTTCTCTGTCGTTCCATAAC
>UZAN01044027.1:24566-36229 GCA_900618425.1 Echinostoma caproni
ACAGCTCTGACAGATAAACATATACGGCAGTGCATTTCAATTGTCATGCCCATTGAAAGAACACAAAATAATCAGGATAGAATATTCCAGAAAATAACTTCCAGTAATCTTCATTGTTGTCATCACATGCTCCCTTCATTACCGTCTTTCTACTCTGCCATAACGATCAATGTTTACATTATATCTTGTGAGCAAATTGTTCCAGAGCCCCATTTTGAAACAAGCTTTTCCTGATATTCGGTTAGGCTAATATAGGCGAACACCTTAGGGACCAGGAAACATGGCAATTTTTCTTGCAAGGAACTCATACAAATTCGTTTTTCCCGTTTATTGGAACTGTCAGGAAAACTCGGAAAATGGAACCCATTTTAGATGAGGGACTTATTTGGCTTCCCACCGCGGTATTCGAGTGGAATTACCAAAAAGGAAGAGAGCACTTATTGCAATACATGCCCTCTAACTGGTAAACCTTAATCACAGTTGAAGCGAGGACCTTGATTATTTTAATGCGTAAATTCTCAGGTGGAGTCAACTGTACTCGGGTACTTTGCGGAAACTTGGCAACAAGTAGCGAGTGATATCAATAGACCCACCGTGGCGAGCCTCTATACACACCCNCACACCCACGCACGCAGTGGTTCTTGCATTCCTGTTCCACTCAGGATTCTAAAAATAAATTAGCGAATGAAAATACAACAACGAATACCGATTGCCATACTAGCTTATAGAGCTTTACGAAGGGTCGGATTGTGGTGAATTCGTGGTTGCTTCAGATATCACACATCTTGCTATGTCTTACGTGTTTGTCATTCAAATCGAAGGATTAATTGGTTTACTTGACAGTCAGAAGACGTGTTTCCGACTATGAAAGCAAGCAGAGTGAAGCTGTTTGGTGGCAACAGAACTCGAAATAATAACTGGAAAAATATGAAAGATTGGATGATTGGATTCCCGTTCATACAAATATATAATCAAATCTTAGCATCCGTTTTAAATGAGCAAGGCACCAGCATAATTGAATGAAAGATTTCTAATCATAAGGAACAACGGAAGGCAGGGGATTTCATGTTTCACAGTTTACGCGCTCTTTCGCCTTTTTAAACCTGGGTCGTCTGGGGGGAGGCTCTACTTGAGTTATATATTCATAAAACAGTGCTGCGACGACGAGATTTGTGTTAAGAGAAACGGTGGGGTATCAACAAATTGGCTTATAAACAACAAAAAGTACCATTTGCAACCGGTCAGCATCATTCCCACAAGCAGGCAGGATAATTTATGACACGGTCCGACGGTAGGTGCGCATTTTCTGTGGTAACAATTTTGAACACAGCAATTCGCTGTAGGCGGTCTTGATCATTTTTCGCCATTGTGAGAAACCGCCAGTCGCGTTCTTATGCGCCATCCAAGTATACTACTAACAAATATGAGTAATACACCGTTTCAATACACCCTTGTATACCTGTTCTGTTTCTTGGGAATAAATATTACAGTTTATGATTTACAGCCATACGTTGAGCCCCATCCACCCAACGTAGAAGGACTGATCACACCCAAAGCATTCGTTAACTTTGCCAAATTCGCAACCCAGATCAGGTGAGTCCTACGCGCTGTTCCTTCTGACCATGGGAATAACCATTCGATTATTTTTCAGTTTGGGTGTTCGTAGATAGACATATGTGTCCTGTCCACTGGATTTGCTAGAATCACTCAGGTGACCTCGTAAATTCTCTGGTTTTGTTACAACTGGAGAGACGGAGTTGATTACATACTGAAGGCCAATGGGTGTAACTGATGCGGAGTGAACTTATCTTGTAAAACTGAACATTTGGAAATGTTTCACTGTATGCCCATTCCTTCAAACCGACATCATGGTGGCTTCACAGGTACTTTTGGTAAGGAAACACCTATCTGTCATTTTCTATTTATGCTGTGATTTCTTCTTCAGGGAACCCCGTTTTCTGTTTCATTCCAAGATAATGATAGCTGTCAATCATCTCCAACTGATCTCTAGAACGAATGAGTGCAGGAACAGACTTCTACGAGTCCTAACGAAGCAATCTTTATTTAAGAGGCACGGGGCTGGGGAAAAGCGCATGCTGCACCGAACTACTTAATTTTGATCATAAATTACATGGGTATTACCTTGAGTTGAATTCTACTCAGTTGTTACTAAACTACCGAAGAGTGATTTAAGGTATGACAATGGGCCATTGATTTATCCAAATGAAACATACTGCCTTCAAACATTTCTCTCACAACACAAGGAAACAAGTGCTGTTTTGTGAAACTGGACGTGTCTGGCCCTTTGAGTTGGAAATAGTGATCTGCGTATCCAATGAATATTTGCGAGAAAGGATTTTGGATTAGAAAGAGAACACACGATAATTCAAAATCAAACCGTATTCCAATAAAGAAGAACCAATAAAGACTATTGTTTTCCACCATACGAAACATTGGTTACTCTGAGTTGCTTCTTCATTTCCATAACCAGGAAAGAAGCCTCACTGACGATTCACACATCTGGAAAAATATCTACTTGGCCGTACCGTGCAAAGAGGTGAAGTCATACAACTGCCAGTACAGCGGTAAATAGCGTTATTCGAAGTACGCTGAGCCGCCTCGTCTCTATCCGACAACAACATCTGACACCACCATCCAAGGACCACATTTCTATTGTTTTCATCTTTTACTTCAAGAACAAATACTCTTGAAGTTACAGAAAGTTATCAAGCATCGAGAGAACTGATTTGATATTTGGCCCAAAATTAAATGAACATATCTGGAAACGCGAGCTAAATGCTATGATTCAGCCCAACCAAACAAGTATACATCTGACAGTTAGGTAGACATCAATGCTGATCAAAGTCAAGCTAACAGATGCGTTCTATTGGATGTGACACCATAGCATTTCTAATCAGTTATGGCTTTATTCGCATAAGGCCAATTGGAAGCGTCCTAGCAAACGTTTGAAATGATCGCGAAAAGTGCCTTTGCCTTAACCATCCACCTTTATTTTCATTAATTGAACTGTTTTCATCATAATTCCGGTTGCCTGAATGCTTTACGTTTTCAACTAATACGAAAGAATTTCCTCCCAAAGTATATTTTCAATCGCTTCTATTCAAAGTTTGATCAAAGAATGTTTTACACTAAGATCCTGTCCGTTGTGTTTGTCAAGCATTTGAGACGCGTGATACCTGTTATGACTGAGCCGTTGAGGATCACTGTAAACAGTGAGGGAGAGGAGAAAGGTGTGTTCTCCAAAAGTTTGGTAACGTTCAAAGATAATGGTGCTCCAATTGCGTTTGCGGCGAACATGCGTAAGAGTAGATGGATGATGAAGTGGAGGGGAGATGGGAATAATATTTAACCCACTTTAGTATCATTATTTTGGGTTTCTCACACTCTGAGAAAGTCAAAATTATAAGCCAAACAGAGATTTCAACTGTTTCCAAACTGTTTCTTTTTCTATAAAGCATTTCACAGATATATACACAGGAAATCGATTTCTTGATGATACTTAGCAGTCAATTTTACAGGTAACAGATCAAGACAAAAGCAATTAACTTGGGTCAATTTTAGCAGCAGTATACGCGAGTAAGCATGTGGCTTCTCAACGTTCATATGAACAGAAGTCACATGACAAAAGCTCACAGCATGTGCTCATGCAGGGCGTGAACTGTAGGTGCACACGGGGCAATCTGACGCTTGTGCGACTGGGGGAGAGTAGGATTGGATATTGTACAAACGGTTCAGGCGTCGTAAAGCGATACCATGCCGAGAGCAATTTTCTTAGCGAAAAGTTTTGTATAAATGTGACAAAGGTGCTGTTTCAAGTAGATAAATGACTGTTGCGTGTTTATGAAAATGCTGTTAATGGAAAACAAGTGAATAGTTGATACAATCATTCAAAAATTTCTGTAGCACTTGAAATAATTTATTTCTTTTAATCTTTATCCTTAAGAAATATGGCCTGCAAAATTAACGACAACGGGTCCGTGATCGGTTTGGCAGCACATTGTGAATTAATTAGTGGCACTTCAAATAAGGACTTTTATTGTCAGTAGGCAAGAATATATTCATATTTTAATGGATAGATACTTTGTTTGATAATTGTACCAGTAACTTTCAGAAAATCAACGGTTTTGTATTTGCATGCTCCTCACCTCCGATAGTAGCTGGCTAGTCTACAACTAAAAAACTAACGAGAGGTAAAGTCATAAAGCATAAATATAAAACGTAAAATAACGCAACCGCCTTGATCTTGCACTACTCTTTCTTGTCTTTCGTTTTTCGTTTTTCCTGCTAATATGAACAAATCCCGTAGTCATAGATTTCTAGTTAACAGTATTTTGCTATGTGCTGTGATTGCCGGACATTTTAAAACAGAATATCGAAAATTCCATGAGAAACGGAACACTGGAGTGACATGATGTTCATACTGACTACTCAGTTCTTACACCAATGAACAGTTTAAATTAATATCATGTACGAGGACGCATTGGTAAATCGAATTGCGAGGAGCGCGGAGGTTCATGCCTTTCCTTGACATTTGTTCAACGAGGTAATGCACCCATGTTCACGAACGGCATGATAAATCATGTTAATCATGATGTATTTGAGCTGATTTAGTCCTCCCAATTATATGGTGATTTCGGTCGCACCAACAGCAAATGAATCAAGAACTGAAAAGATGGGAAGCACTGGACAGCTGTTTCGAATTATTTGGGTCTCATCAGCAGTTCCAATCTATCCGTTTTACTGGGGATCAAACCAGGAACCTCACGGGTAGAACACAAGCATACTACTCACTTCGAACTGGTCGTGCGCAATTCAAGATGATATAAAAATGGCCCCATTTGTGCGCGAAGGTATTTGATCTATAATGTCTGTTCGCATATGAATTAGTGTGAAAAGACCAGTTTGTTCAAATTTTCCACAATCTCTCTGATGAACATTCCATCTAGCTTACTTTCACTGTTGTTTTTCCTGTGCTAGGCTTGTCATACAAAAGATCAGAACCTTGTCCTCGCGTCTATTCAACGTGATCAAAGGCACATACCTAGACACCAGTCTACTTTTCCGTCCAATGAATTGGATAAAGGGAACCTATATTTTTAGTTGCATTTAACTGAAATGAGTTAGCACCAAATGGAAATTCAAAAAGTGAAATTTAAATTGTTGTATGCCAACCGACAAGTCAGATCACTGAAAAGCTGTTCCTTGCTTGTTCGGAATCGTTAGTGACACGTGCTTTTCACGTCCGTGGGAGTTGACAGCCAAAGCATTCACACGTGGAGAATGAATGAAATTCCAAAGAACTGACACAAGACTACAACCAACACTTTTGATGTTTGTGTTAATCGGTGGGGCCCATCAGCAAATGAAGTTGGATTGCTTTACAACAGATGAGCAAAATGGAAGTACTGTGTAAACGTTTCTGATCAAAGTCTACTGCCAATTTTGTTTTGTTCCTTTGCAAGGGCTTACTTATCGTATAACCTTGTTATTTCCTGTCAATAACATGAAAACATCCTTTTGGCTACAATTCGAAGAGATCGTGCCAATAGGTACCGAAATCGCACCAACTTAATCCATATCTATTAATGTTTTGATCGAAACAGTGTGCCGCCCGTCGTCATAATGCACAAACTGCAGAGATCATGACTAATCATGTATTTCACGTATAACATCTGTTTACTCTTGTAGTACATGAAGCGTTGCTTTTTACATATACTGATAAATTTCAAATTTTATTATTTATTAGAGAGGTGATGTGTTGAATAAGCAAATGATGCTAAATTATTTGTTGTGTTTAGCAGTTTAGAAATCATGCTTTACCGATAAATTTAACAAACCCACATGGGGTCACGTGACACTAAGGAAAGCCCATTGGATAAACATAAGCAAGAATAATCGATCCAGCTTCTTTCCCTATCATCGACTGAGTTGAGTGTCTTCATACAACTAATGTATGATTTATTTTACCTAAAAATTGAACTACGCCAATAAAGGTTTTAATAATTTATAGCACAGTAGTAATTATTGCAAAGCTGTACTAAATTAGTAGCTGTTTCACTCCAGGTAAAAGTGTTCACATTCTTAGGTGGATACTTTAAGGGACCAAACAGCTATCGGGTTCACTTTATCGGTTATCACAAACCTTTCCATCGCATTTAAATTCATATAACTGGTGGTGAATTTACAATCCCCCCAAGGACTGAACCCCATACCCAAGATCATCAAAAGAGCCTGGTGCCAATGAAAAACCGATTGGGCTTATCCAACTATTCACAGTCCAAGTTGAATGAACCATTCGTACAAGATGATGACCGTCAACAGTGTAGCTCAAAAGAAAGGGTTTGAAGTTTCAAAGCGAAGGTTCGCGGTTAGAGTCCTGACAGGAAACATAATGTGCTCACAGCTGACGAGTTCCAAACAGGTTGAAACAGCTGTAAAAGTGCATTTGGTTGCTCATCACAGCAATCGCCTCTGCCAACTGGAGCAACCGAGATTTCCCTGTGATGAGACCAAGATTGAATACCGTGGTCACGTTCAATTGATACCGAAACCATAAATATTTCCGGAAACAAATTATAAAGGCATTGCTGTTGTTTTTTATTCAAGTTCATACAGGGAAAAATAGTTGTTCCAATTTCCTCAAACAGTAATCCATTTTAGTTGAACAGAGCTAAAGCACACTTTCCAAGCGAACCACAGAGTGCCGAAAAAGCTCGTTTTCAGTGATTCGTAATCATAGCAACATATCACAATATATTTTGCTAATTAGACCAACTTTCTCGGTAATTAGTGATATATTCAAATATTAAGCGAACTCATGCAAGATCAGGACTTTCTTCAAATCTCTTACTTCCAATACCTAGAGTTTTGATGTTGTTATAGGAATGAATATGGTACAAACGCATAACAGACCCAACATATATTCAACATTATTGAATTATATTATTGGCTTTATTATTTAAATGCCTTAAAAAGAGCTTTTGTCGAATTCAACCACTATATAAGGCTTATCAGTTTCAAGATAGCAAAAACTTGGCAGAGAACTATTCTATGAACTTATAAAAATGACTCAGGCATAACACAGATTTTGTACTTTCATTTCTTATCATTTTTTCATTATTCTATTATTTTAATTTATTTTGATCACCTGAGCTAGTCGTTCCGGCTTGAATTCCGTCAGCTTGGCAATCAAATTGCATTTATCAATTACCAGTGGCACCCTGACCAATAACAACCAATGTCGAGTTTGTTAATTTTGTCATCAAAGTTTTCGATTGCATTCAGATCCGAATTGATGAGTGGTTTTCGAATGAACTCAAATTTGGAACTTACCAATCTATAAAAATGCACAAATGTGAGAAAATAACATATAATGATGTCTAAAATTTTTCTATGATGAACTTTGCGTGAGAAATGATATTGATATTTATTTTGAAAACGTGTGAGTTTTCGCAAATGCGTTTTGAGAGTGCCAGCCCCCCAAAAGCCAGCTTAAGCAATACAAGCAAGTTAGCACAATCAAAAGGGTAGGGGTTAATCCCCAGGGTAAGGTTAATGTGACCAACCATTCTCGTTGTTTGCAAAGATTGAGTTTAGGAGTATGAATGGCCAGAGTCACGACATATTTCAGTAATTTTGTTTTTTTGCATTGTAGATGAGCTGAATTGTGTGGCGTGGAGTGGCACAACGTTTTTTTTCGAATAAGTGTTGTGCTATCGAAGATCTAAGTCTTTTCTGCTCAGTCGATGACGTAACAGTTTCAAACTTTTTGTCCAGTGCTTTCTTAAGCCACACCGGGATGTGTTCGGCCATTCCGTGACAAATCTGTCTCTTTATCCTGCCTATGTAGATGGCTGAGCATCCACAATTCAAATGGTAAATGCAGTTTGATTTGGCGGAGGGCTGAAATTATTCTTTCATCGATGTTGTTGATATCCGGATGGTAGTGCGAACAATGACCGGGTGTTGTGGTTCGTACTCGGGCTAGTAATTCGTATACGTATCGGATTCCGTGCAGCAATAGTCCAACCCAGAACTAGGACAGAACTGCGCGACGGAATGGGACTGTAATGAGAGGAAATTCGGGATGTACAAGGATATCGTGTTCAATAAAACAAAAGAGTTCATAGTTCATGAGCAATCACCACATCTAACTCGCGCAAGGCAACAACACCTGTGACGGGAACATAATCATCCTTTGACATGCCGGTGGCCATCACACCACCGAAGAATTCTCATATTGGCAACAACTTTGACCGATGGGAGCTGCAGGTTCGTGAGTATCCACAACTCTGCTCTCCAAAATGCCAGAGATGCATTCTGCTGTCACTCGTCGATGGTGAGGTGTTCGACGAGATATATGGACAAGTCGAGCCCCATGAAATGACAGACACGAACTTTCTAAAACTACGATTTATACTCGTCCCACCCAGGCCACTGCGAGAATTTCACAACACCTTCAGGTATCGCACTCAAAATTCAGCTGAGAATGCCAGACAATATTCTGCGGAGTTACACAAACTCGCATCACAGGTGTATCCCCAGTTTGACGCAGAGACGCGGGAGCAGCTGATACTGTTTTGCTTTCTGGACGGGTACGGTCGCCGGTCGCGACGGAGTCCTTTGAAGATGCCCCAGTTACCATCATGACGGAGGCGATCGATCGGTCAACGAGAAAGGAGAACTGTAGCAACCGCAGACCTCTTATAACCCTAAGTGAATCGAGAAGTCCAGGGCACCGGCAACGGGAATGTGCACAGAACCCCGGGAGACGATTCGGCGGATGGAACCCGAACAACGGGCACCGGGACAGAGGCAGGAACGGGAACGACAGGAAACCGCAAGGACGTTACATTAGTAAGTTCTCAAAACTTTGTTTGTGTCCCCTTTATAAGTGCCTGTGACCGTCATGTTCAGTTGATTGAGGGGTATATTAACGGCGTCCCGGGAGACATGTTAGTAGATACGGGGTCAGAGCGCACCCTGGTACGACAGGGGTCAGCTATTCTACCGACTGGAAAACCATGTCATGAAAAAGTTTGGGTAGCAAACAATAAGGAAATCGCTACTGTGGGAAAAACGACAATAACCGTCAGTATCGGCAGTCAAAACTTAACCCATGAGGCGATAGTTGTTAAGAAGTTACCGTGGTCTGCCACATTGGGTTGCGGATTGCTTGGCACGGTTTGATTGCTCGCTCAGCCCACACCTTGGTTTGTTTCAGTACAGGGGAGAGAACATCCAGGATCACTGTCCAACAAAACTTAGGCTCCCAGATGAGTTCTTGGTGTATGCGGCTGAGGCGTAACATAAACCGGAAGAAGACCAGATTAATCGGCTGTGTGCAACCAACGGGGTAATATCAAAAAAAGAAATAGGTATGATTAAGGGAGTTGCCCGATGCAAACTTAGACGCATTCACTTGGTCAAAAAATGACTTGGGGAGTACCAATGTAGTAACTGATGGAATTGACACACACGCCTCAGAACCGAAAAAGAGCCCACCACGGCGAGTACCCGTACACTATAGACCTGAACTTAACTGAATGCCCCGAGAAATGCTGGACAACCAGATAATTCGACCCTCGACCTCGCCCTGGGCGTCACCAGTAGTGTTAGTGAAGAAAAAAGACGGCACTCTACGACTGTGTGTGGATTACCGTGAACTTAATAGCCTGAAAAAAAGAGATCATTTCCACTACTCCAGATTGACGAGACACTAGATTCACTGGATAATGCTCGGTTTTTATCCACCCTAGACCTAACAGCGGGTTATTGGCAAGTTGAAGTCCACTCAGACGATAAGGAGAAAACTGCATTCGTGGTTCCTTCTGGGTTATAGGAGTTTCATACAATGCCGTTCGGCCTAACTAACACCCCAGCGACGTTTCAGCGCTAATGCAGACGGTGCTATCTGATCTGATTCCGAGGGAGTGTTTAGTCTACCGTGACGACATCATCGTGTACAGCAGAACCTTCGAGGAGCACCCGAGAGGCTTACGGGCAGTTTTTGAAAAGCTCAAGGCTGTGGGGCTGAAGTTGAAGCCATCCAAGTGTCAACTCTTACGTCCGAAAGTAAACTACCTGGGGCACGTAATAAACAGCGAAAGCGTACAGACAGACCCTGAAAAGGTTGAGAAGATCGTTGGATGGCCAACTCCCAATCATGTAGAAGAACGTAGCTTCGTGGGCCTGGCGTCTTAGTACAGATGATTCGTGAAGGACTTCACCGGAATTGGTGCACCATTACATCACATGGTCCAGAAAAGAAGTCATATTTCTTGGTCGGACTAATGCCAGACCGCTTTCGAAGCTCTAAAAGAGACCCTGACAAATGCTCCGATAATGGCTTCACCAGACATTTCTCAGGGTGCTAAATCATTCATTCTAGATACGGATGCAAGTGATGTGAGCATCGGTGCCGCCCTATCCCAGCACCGGGATGGTCAGGAGCGGGTGATAGCTTTTGTAAGTTGCTGCATGAATAAACACGAGCGGAACTATTGTAGCATCCGGAAAGAAATGTTGGCACTGATTTACTTCTTTAAATATTTTTGGCACTACTTGCTGGGTAAAGAATTTATAGTACGCACGG
Source organism: Echinostoma caproni (assembly GCA_900618425.1). Taxonomy (NCBI): domain Eukaryota; kingdom Metazoa; phylum Platyhelminthes; class Trematoda; order Plagiorchiida; family Echinostomatidae; genus Echinostoma; species Echinostoma caproni. The sequence goes on from UZAN01044027.1 coordinate 35,182, forward strand.
ATCACCAAGCACTACTTCGGTTCCAAAACTTCAAGGACTCGACGGGACAAACTGCTCGCTGGCAAGAAGCTATGCTGGAGTACAACTTCAGGTGCATCCACCAGGCTGGGACTAACCACCCTAACGCCACTGCTTTATCTAGAAGACCCTGTCTACCACATGGCGATTGTCTGACATGCTGTGGTGCCAATACGGCAGTAATTTCTTTTCCAGCGGCACAATCTGACCCTTGGAAGAAATGGCATGCCGAAGATCCCGAGCTGGGGTTGATTTACCAACACCTAACGGAAAATGGTCAAAAGCCCGCTCGAGAAGAGATGAAAGACGGTAACTGGGAAATCATATGCTTATGGAGCTTATAGGAAAGCCTTTTACTACTTGATGGTATTCTATATTTCCAACACGGCCCTCCATACCACCGGAGAACAGTCGTGCCCCAGTCGGTGGTGCAAACGGTAATTATGGAACTACATCGGAAGCTAGGGCACGTGGGGCAAAGAGAGATGATTGCCGCGGTAAGGCAACGCTTCTAGTGGCCACATCAAGTTCGGGACGTGGTTAACTTTTGTAACAACTGCCAACTATGCCTGCAGTTCAAACCCCCAAGAGTCACTCATCGAGCACCATTAACCCCTATGACGGCAGGTTTTCTCAGAGAAAGATTGGGGGTTGACATAATTGGATTCCTCCTTGAGTCACGTAAGGTTAATCGGTACACAGTAGTCATGGTAGACTACTTTACAAAGTGGTGTAAAGCGGACGCAATTGACAAGGCCGACGCAGCTACGGTAGCTCAAACAATCTGTAACACAATGGGGTGAACCTCTATACTTGCACACAGATCAAGGCGCCAGTTTCGAAGGTTTACTGACGGCCCACCTCTGTCAAGCCCTGGGTATAAAAAAGGCCCGTACAACGCCCTACCATCCACAAGGAAACGGGCTAGTCGAGAGAACCAACCGCACTCTGAAACGACTATTGAAGGCATTGATCAACCGCCATAGCACCCGCCACTGGGAGGCAGTCCTACCCCTCTATCTGTTAGCTT
>UZAN01044028.1:0-14664 GCA_900618425.1 Echinostoma caproni
ATATGTGGTTCGCAGTTATTGTCAATAACCAATTACAAATAATTCTCCTCCATTATTATTATTGACTAAAACAATTATTTGTTCATTTTTTTCAGGTAGAATTCTGTTTCACTCTGAACGTAAAACTCTAAATTACTCCTGTTCACTACCGTCGTTTATGGAGATTTTTCAAATGCCATTCGCGATAACTTTCAAGAATACCATTTCTTATTCAATGAATGATTTTCAAGGGTCTCTGAACTATCCACATGAAACACTGCTATCGAGCGGTCTCGTCAATAAAGTAATCCCGGCAGACTTGTCATTTGGCCAACACATATACTTCCAAATGACATTGTTTTAGCCAATGAGCGTTTCCCAAAACCTCATTGGTAGTTAAATCCACCAATCGTAAATGAGGGATTTAATTGAAGGTTTTGTGGACCATGGGAGCAAACACGATTTCTCACAGAACAGATAGCAGTTTACGGAGTTATTGTTCTCATATGCACTGTGCTTCCCTCGGACCTCGTTCTTAACTGCATCTAGTTCAAATTATGAACTGATTCAATTTACAATACATGGTGACGAAGCAGTGATTCGCTTCAAACATGTTGTTGGCCCACATACAAGTAAAGCTTTTGGCAACATTGTTAACAGTTGTGTTCTGTAAAGAACAATCCACAGATGTAAATAATCAACTCCAGTTGACTATATTCATGGAAGAAGAGCTACCTCGAGCATCGGCTGTGGTAAACCTGTCATCCATGGTCAAACAGAATATTCCCAACTCTTCGCAGTATTTCACCCTTGTTCAGGAAACCGAATTGCGTTTCTCTTTCCTGGAACCGAACTCCCACTTTGTTATTGACCATGCGAATCCCAGTGCCCAAATACTCCGCGTACAAACTCGTGTGGATCGTGAATCAGTATGTCCCACTCTAGTCGGTGTATGCACAAACCGGTTCCTGGGGACAGTCACAGACCATTCTCCATTACCATACGAGATTTCGCACACCCAGCACGTGGCTACCGCATGTATGCTTCCTGTGTTGCTGATCGCGGAGTTCAACGCACGGAATTCGGCGTCTCAACCAGTCTCACAACTGATTGTACAACTTAATATACATATTTTGGATATCAATGACAATGCGCCTAGCTGGCGATCATTTTCTTCTTCAATGGTCAATATGCAACAGTTGAATAGCACCCACCCGATCGCGTACAATGCGATGAACGCACCGAACCCTGGGTTGATCCCGAGGATGGACTTGGTCGTGGCCGAGCATATTGCAATCGGAACTAGGTTAGCTTTGCCGCTTGCAATCGACCCAGACGCTTGTCCGGATAATACAACCGCTGGGTATGGAATCGAATCGCAAACTGTGTCGGATGCATTTGTTCTCGACTGGGATCAGGCTGCTCGGGATGGGACGAAAATCACGGAGTCCGGACTATGGCTACGTGTGAACAAAGATTTGAATCATGACACTCAACCCCATCATCAAGTGATTATTTATGCAACAGATGCTGGTGTCCCCAGACGGCTGACGGGTCACTTGCTACTGAATATTTCCGTCACTGATGTTAATGATCACCCACCGAAATTCAATCGATCTCGTCATTTGGTTTGGGTTCGAGAGCATGAAATGATCGGAAGTAAAGTCTTTCAGCCTCAGGTGCACGATGCCGATTCGAGTGATCAGTCTCGTTTGAGCTTTGGATTTCTCCCATCCACCGTGGCAAGTACACGGGAGCTGTTCAAAATCAATCCCCAGACCGGAGAGATCACTGTTCAGGGATTGATTGATTTCGAAAAGTCATTTCAGCATCAATTGCACATTTTTGTTTCAGACGGCAAATGGACAGATGAAATGGAGCTACAGGTTTTAGTTCTTAATCTAAATGATCACGCACCACAAATCAAGCTTTATTCCCATTTGGCTTCTGTTCCCAAAGATATGAATGTATTTCACAGCGGAAACCGGAACTACTTGCAGGCCCAACTGACTATTGTCATTCGAGAGAATGGACCACCTAATCAGTTAATTGCAACTGCCACAGTGACTGACAAAGATGTTAGCGCACAGATTCGAGCAGAGGCTGCGTTCGAGAGCCACGAAGCAGACTCTGGTGCAAGCGGTGAACGACAGGGTGGAATGTTCACCTCGCCTCTGGTTCGTAAGTCACAAACACTAAAACCGATATGCAATGTGGACAATGACCAATTTGTGATGGAATCGTTGGATCTGGAAACCACGCAACAACAATCACGTGAGAGATTTCGATTTAAAATAGCCCTGGCTGGAAAATCGTTGGATCGTGAGAAACAGAATCGAATTCTTTTGCAAGTACACTGTCATGATGAGGACACAATGCCCCCAATGCATCAGTTCCCGCATTATTCGCCCTCCAGTTCACTTCATCAATCAGGTCTTTATATGCCGATTGGACGTCGATCGGCGTCCGCTTCTCTACTAATCGTTGTCACTGATGAAAATGACTCTCCACCGATTCTAGTCGGTCCACAGGTTGCCAAATTACCTGAGAACGCACCGATTGACACCTTAGTGATGCGAATCCATGCCACAGACGCAGATGATCCACATAGTTTGGCTGGAACCGCAGGTTTGCGTTACCATTTAACCGATGAACCTTTGATTCTCCTGACCAAAAGTGCAACTCCCCTTTCCGTGGGAAGTAAACTGAGCGAACTCATCGCAAGCTCGACAGTTTCCTCAGATCAATTTCCATCCCAACCTTGGTTCCACTTGAACCCGGTTAATGGGGATCTAAAAACTTTGGTTAGCTTTGACAGAGAACTTGTTCAGTCGATCACACTTCCCATCCGCGTGAACGACGGGGGAGATCTGAATATTCTGGGTAAAACCACTGTGGATCCCTCGGAACGCATGATGAACAAGGACCGCCTTTCATACAATACTGTGAACGGGACTGTGACTATCGAGATTCTGGATGTAAACGACTGTCTGCCCACATTCAGCCAACAACTGTACGAGTTCAATTTAAGCGAAGATTCGCGACCGCCAGTTCGCGTTGGACGAGTGAACGTAACGGACTGTGATGTGGACGAGAACAATAGGTTACTGGAATTTTGGCTGCAATCTAGTATGCCAAACAGGCGACCGGACATTTCGGCAACCGAAGGCATTCTAGGCTCAAAACAGCTAAACAAGAATTCACAGTTTATTTCGTGGTTTTCAGTGTCCAAAACCGGTGAATTGTATGTTCGCATGCCTCATTTTACCCAAACCGGTATGGTCACATCCCAGGGTCTTCCTCCAGATGATTACATTCCACTAGACCGAGAAAAAAACGAGATTATTGTGCTGGATATTTTTGCTCGAGACTCCGGTAGTCCGGCACTAACCGGGTCTGCTCAAATATTGATTCGTGTGTTGGATGTCAATGATCACGCACCCGAATGGGAATTTCCCCGGCCACAGCATCGTCTGGTTAACTTTTCCGCGGACGCAGCAGTTGGAAACAGAGTGACGAGGGTAGGTTATTCATCAGGTGTATTTTTGCACGGATTGTTTTCAAAGTAGACGTAAAACATGCTTAGATAACTTCGCACTCATTACTGTTTCTGGTTAATGTAACAAAACAGCTTAAGTGGAATCTAAGTGTGTAGTGCTCCGGGTTAACCTAAACAACTCGTTACGATTCATACAATGTCATCTTACGGTAGCGGGTGAGTCGCTCAATCACTGCTTTGCACATTAATTTCCGGTAGTGATACACCATCTGTATCGTATTCAACTAAATTCATGAGAACCGCAGAGAGGCACTTCTGTATGCATGATCAAACCGTTATACTCTGTTGATGTTCATATGGTAACCGACCAAAGACCACCAGGAGCACGGGTCCTACGCTAGACAAATTATGTACAATGCGGTCAAAATAAAAACTGTATGAATTCAGCCTAATGGTAGTAACAAGAAAAATCCGAACTGACAAGGAACGGGATAAATTTTTTTCGGACAAAAAACAAAGACAAACAGAAATAATGATCTCTTTATGATTTTTGCTCGGCCTATTAATTTCAGCATAATTTCATCTCCCTCAACCGATTACCCCAGTCTTTCCTGCGTTGGTTTCGATTGTTTTCCTCACTCCACGTAGGGTTTCTCCCAGAAAAAAGTCAAACAAGGTCGGGATAGAGCGGAATCTAAATGAAAGTAGAGAATGCAGTGAAAACAATCGTAAGCAGAAAGCGGGCGTGTGTGTCGGGTCACTCGGCACCTGACTTCCTCTGCGATAAAACTGGTCGTGGTTCCCAATCGTGTAAAAGGGAGCATATTTAATGTGTACTTGAACCATCCTTGAAGCATATTCTTGCTTCAAGACACGAGGTCACAAAAACACTATTTTTTGTTAGGTTTTTTCTTTTGCTGTTTTTGGGAGTTTGTTGTCATTCACTTCAAGGGATAACGTTTATTTATGAAGGAAGGTGGTGAGATGTGTGCCTACAAAATATTTTCCCTCAGCGATAATTAAATCTAGATTTATTTTTTCCTGTGCACTGAAGCTCCTATCACCATGCTAGACATATGATTATCAATAATCTTAGCACAAGCCTGAATATGCTAACTACATTGGCCCGCTGACTTCACACAACCTCATGTACACTAGGATGTCTGTATGATCAGTGTTATCTTGTGGTCCAGAGATAAAGGTTCCAGGAACAATATCATTCGTCCACAGTGCTGGTTAATCAGTAAAAATAGAATTTAATTTACCCCGCTCTCCACCAGTTTTCACAAGCAAGTAATAAACATAATAACTGTTACTATTTGAAATCAGTTTTTTAACATTCGTCTCTGCATCTCTGTATCTGGTACAGAGCGTATGTGACTTACTTAAAAGAGTAAACAAAGCATCAACTACGTAGGAGTGAAACTGTGTTCATTTTCAAAGAGTTGTTTAATTTGGGTGGCAAAATGTTTGCTGCACTAGAGGAAAGTTGTTTGACATATGAGCTGGAATAGAGTGATTGAGTTATGAAATTTGCCTATTGACATAATGAAATACTCCTAATAATGATCAACCCCGGTCCCGCAAGATTTTACCTGAATACGGAAAAATAAATCACGATATTATGCTTGGTTTTGATAAGATTGAATGGTCAAGCACATTGCAAATGGGGATTTATTTCACTAAATCCCTAAAAGATATTTTTGTTTCTGTTTGTTGAATATTGCTTGGTAGCATATTCTGCCTGATTGGTTGACAACCATTCTGTGCTATGTTTGAGCTAAAGAATCGCAAAGAACAATGGAACAGAGACAAGCTTCTACTGAAAAATGAGGTAATTGATCTTCAAAAAGCAATCAGTTTTATATTGTAAGATACCACTAAATGTTTTACAAACTCCAGATCACAAGTAATGTGCAAGGTTATCGATAGTTGATCACTTTCAATTCCCATAACACTTTGTACCATAATTGTCTGTAAAATACTTCGGATGGTGCAGTAATTACAAACATGTTGTTAAATCTTGAGCTGTACAGTTTGCAACTGTATAATTGGCATATGAGAAACCGAAGTGAGCAAACTAAAGTGCAAAAATTTGTTTGAAACTCTGTTGGTGGTCGGTTAATTTGACAAGCGTCCAAGCCAACCGCTTTGCCACACTGCGTTCGGGAACTCGTCAAGTTAAATACTAAAGTGTCCAAACGCCAGAGTAGGTCAGCAGCAAAGCGTCAATGGTATCCAGTTTTTGATATGTAATTTCACAATCTTGCTTTCCCGAAAAGCATGTTCAGCTACTTCACTACGAAAGGGAAAGGTGATTCTGAAACTGAGCGTTACCATTTCTTGCTTTCAATAATTTGGGTTCAATTGCAAACAAGTAACTCGACTCTACCTCACCATTTTAGTTAACCTAAAGTGACCATCCATCTCAAAAGGTTCGTTCTTTTAAGTTGCACTGTCATGACGATGGGTGAAAGAAGTTCGCGCTGATAGGCACAAGAAGTATATGAAACAAATCAGCTACCGGAGAATCTGGTGAAAATAATACCCTAGAATTATTAAAGCATAGGATATATATATAAAATGATTCAACTTGAATAGGAATCCCCCAAAGTTGTAAAAAGGTAAACATTAGCATACTGCTGAGCAGGAACAAATCACGTCTTCATTCGATTGCACCAGGAAGAAACAAAACAGTGTTATACAGTTCACTGTCTTTAGTGAAATTACTAGTCACTGACCTCATGAATGTTTCTATTGTTTCTGTTTGTAGTTAAAATTTTATTTCAAACGGTGTTTTTGTGCTCCGATTAAACGCTTTCGAATGTCACACTTCCAGAATCACTCATAAATCATCTGAGATATGAGCATCCGTCGGTTTGATATGCCCTTGTGAAAATGCGCTCTTTACCTAAGTTTCTAAGTTTCTACTGCCAACGGATAATTGAGGCCTACGCCAAACGATAAAACCTATCAAATATGGTTTAATTTCACCACAGAGGCAAAATTGTGCTTGGACCCTATAATGCTGCTTACTAATGCAATAAAAGGCAATTACATAAATTTGTTGCATTCAAACATCGCGATTACTCGCCTGCAGACTAGAAGATTCGGGGCCCCAGTTGCAGCAACCGGACAGTAACTATACACAGCTCCGCAAAGGCCAAACAATAATGACCCAATTATACCTCTCTCTCTTCTTCCCCTACTACAGCCGATAGTAAGAATTCACAGGAGAATTAGTTTCGAAAAACAATGTTTCAAAATGTGTTTTATACCCGTCGGTTCAACGTATACTCAACGTGATAACTCCATTTGACAATACTGTTTTGAAATGGGAATTCGTCGTGTATATGACAAATAAAGCGTGAACTGGAAAGCTAGGAAGCACTGTACAGCTGTTTCCACCTAGTTGGTCTCATCAGCAGGGCGAATCCAACGACCCAACTGGGGATCAAACCCGGGACTTCATGGGCAGAACGCAAGCATGCTACCCACTACGCCACCGGGCAGCTGATCACACAGTTTTCCATTTGCACGATATAACACAATCCATCTTTGCGAGCTTTACAGTTCACACTTCATTTGCCACATACACGACGAATTCCCATTTAAAATGTAATCAAATTCTCCGTTACTCACATGAAATACCGGTTTGGTCTAACAGCTACTTTAGTTTTCTGCTAACGGACGTTCAAAAATTCCTCATTGACGCCGGGATAGGTCTCAAAAATTGACTAAAAATTCATGTACATCAGTTTTTGAAAGGAGTCTTCGAATTCTAACTCTAACTGTCTGCTTGTTGGGGAACTGAGCAGAATAAATCCGTGTTTTGGCAGAAAGTGAAAATCGTTTTTCCCTCCCACAACATGATAATGGAACTACCGAACATAATTATTTTTCTCAAGCAATTCATCTTAACTTATTTCTTTGGAATGAAGCTGTTGAAAATAAATCGGGGCAACCTCGACTGGAAGCCACATTTTGGTTGACAAAGACGAAATAAGAGGTAAAATACCAATTTATCTTCCGTCTCTAAAGGGGCCTGCGGAAAATCTGACTTTGCTTATTCCCTCATCCCTCCACCGATCAAATAATTTTGTAATGCGATCATACGAGATCAAACCGGACAATTGGTGAAAATCTTTCTGAAACTGTGCACAATCATTTGTGTCGATCTAAAAAAAAGAGTATCTACGTATCTCGCACCCAAAACCGACACCTTCAGTGCAAAATAATCTCACATTCAGGAGAAATGAGGAGGATTTATGGAATGTATTGTAGGACAGCAAATGTGGGACTGATCAGGGTCAAGTGTATATAGTTAGATACACTTAGTCTTTGGGATATGTGATGTAGCCGGATTTCCTAACCCGCACCCATTAACCAAGGTGACCTCGGGAAAATGCATCCGTCAATAACAAGAACAACAACCTGGGGAGCATAGAGCAGCTATAGTTGCCGATTCACACCTCTTTTCGTGATAATATTGAGACAAAATGAACAAATGATACGTTTCTTTGTTGGTTAGGGTTGTATTACATTGTTCAGGTCGCGAAGCGCTCACTAATCGGATTAATAATTGGAGCGCAAATGAATGAACACAGTTGCTCTCATCACATTAATGACTTGATCGGAGTGCTTCCGGGACATAATTAACTCCACTTATTGGTCATGTAATATGAAAATTCCACTGTAGAAACCAAATGACTCTACGATCACTGCAAATCCATCACTCACGAAATCTGAAAATGCCAGAAGTGCTGAAGACAAAACAAAGAACCTCTGTGTATGGCAATTTATTTGCCCCCAAAAACATATGTTGCATCAAGTAGTAGAATGGCACAATTAATTAACTGACTATTTTCCAGACAGAATAAGAAGCTCAATCTTGATTTATCGTTCAATGACATGATTTCCTTGAGAGAAGTTGCCATTCAGAAAAGAGACATTCAGAACAGTTGTGTCTAAATTTAATTTGAATATCCTTTTCATACGAAACTGTGTATTATCTGTTTATACTTCCGGATTTATTTGTCTTTTGCAATCTGTTATAACAACTTAAAAGCTGAAGCCTAAGCGGATTAGATTGGAACATTATCCAATATATGATGCATTTTTTTACTGTATGGACGAAAAGTCAAATAAATGAAATCGGGTTCTTTGTTGGCGAACATCAACAGCACATCTATATTGTGCTTATTCGGTGAAAATGTTTGAAATTATACCTGGCACTTACGTGGGTAGTACATTAGCTGTCTAGATGTGAGGTCCCGGATTCAGCCCTCAATTAGGCTGATGAATACGCAATGCTAAGAAGAGCAAAGGATTTAGAAATAGAGGCATAAAGCTTACCTGTTTCTAATTTACATTAGTTGCTCTAGGTTCCACAAATTTCGTCACATTACTTGAATTCATTGATAAAATGAATGATTAGAAAATGTCGCACCAATGCTAGCTCAAAGTTCACAACTGAGAGCAGAGAACACATTTTCGTGAGTGAACTCTTACCATTATCACCTAGATACAGAAAATCTTCGAACCATGTTCAATGAATCTTTACGTTGTGCTTGTTGAAAAGGCACACTCAAAATACATAGTTTGATTTGAAGGTTTATATCATTAAAGATGGTTGTTTTCGATTTCATCGTTTCCAACAAGACAAGCAAAATATAGGAGCTCTGCTGGGTTGTATTTGAGTATCCTGTGAAATTCGTTGCGACTGAAGCAAAGAGAATATAAATCTTAAAACATAAGAAAACCATGCGCCAGCGATCAGCAGCGTGAATTCAATAACTGGATGAAGGAATCAGGTTGGAATATCACGAGTAGTAGGTTACATTGTGTTATCTTCTGGTTCGAATGCACAGCTCACTTTTTGACAGCATAATGTGATCATGTGATCATATGATCTCTGCTATTGGTTTCTACCGTTGACGACTCAAAATTTATTATAGGCTGCTTTTATGAATGACATTAGATGTACTCAAAAATTGCTCCCTAGATTTGTTGATTAGATTGTCTCCTTTTAGTTATACAACATATTTCATTTTGTGGGCTTAGCAACACTTATTGATAAACACAACTTATATCATGTGAAAGCCATCAGTCCACATATATGTCACCCCCTGCGTCTATCATGAAAATCTGTTTCGCGAATACATAATGTGTGGAAACAATTTCAATCGTCTAACCATTAACAAAGCAATTGTATACAGAACACTCAGATTCTGTTTACAAACAGATTAATTTAATTGAGAATCTCGCCGTTATTTGAAAATATTTCTGACGAAGTGTCCCATTACATTTGTTGATAAATCATTCCAGTCGAACTCTTGTTCACTGTGTTCGCATCCACACATCAGTCGACTAGAGGTCATCCAAGCGTGAGATCCGTCACATGAACATTGATTAGGGTAGCGAACATCTTCACCGAGAATGCTGAGCACAATAAATAAATGAACAGACTACCATACATTTTTGAATAGTTAACAGTGTTTGGTGTGTGAGCTAAATAATGTCCAAAATAGTGTTTTGTCTAACGAATTCTGCTTCTCACCAATTTTCTGCTTTTTAACAACGTGTCAATCAGTTTGTGATTGCTTAATTAGGAAACAAACGTCATCTAAATTTCTATTCAGCGAAAACATACTTTTTATCGCATTCTACCCATTTATGTACCGTATATTCTTTGATGTGTGGAAAAGTCAGATATGGAAGTTGTTGAGACCGGTATCCAAGACAGTTTTAAAGCGAGAAAAACAATAAGTGTCACGAATCTTATTATACAAACCATGTTTGTACAAAATGTATTCGTGGGCTTCCAGTCAACCAAAAATATCCCGGTAATTCGTAAGACACAACCATGAGCAATTCGTGTCAGTCGCACACGGTTTTGTTGGTTCTGAAAGTTCTATTAAAAACTTGATACGGATCATTTTGATGATTTACTTGCTATTTTCACTCGACAGGAGTTGACATATATTTCGATTAACCTATGTTACAATTTTACTCACATTAGTTTCAAGGTATCATAATTGTTAGTTAGAACGTACACAGAATCAGTTGCTCCACGTTTGAGCGCGTACATTCTGATACGTGACGTTGTCACGAGATCGCTGGTACCATATCATGAGTATAACAAAGAAATCACAATGCGCAGCTCGATTGATGTAATTCAAATAAGCTTAACACTGATTAAAAATGAATGAAAAAGATTTAGATGGAATGGGTTAAAATGAGAACTATCTTGATAAAGCAGTGCACTGAAGCGCTCAGCATCAGGCTTTTAACTCAAAGATATGCAATAAATTCTCCTTATGGACAATTAAATCACGCGCTGTTGCTGCATCGGAACAAAAGGCAAACAATTGACCATATTACTATACACCGGTCATCAAAAATCAAATGTAGAAATCAAGCTGGGAGTTTACGAACTTTTAATAATTCCGAAACCGAACCCACCTCTCCATGGACAGGCGAAGAGCGAAAATATGAGAGGTGTATGAAGTTACCCGAGGCAGGTACAAAAATGTGTTTAATAAAGAAATGAAACAGAATGTTCGAACTGATGGCTATAATCATCTTCCAGACCCAGCCTCTATTTGATTTAGGCGCAGTAAAGACTTCAATCAATTTACTGCGTTTCGCCTTTGGTTCACTTTTAGGCCATCTATTGGCTGCTCATGCGGGTCAACTTTAGAATTATTATAAACTGAAGTTGAACAATAAGTTAACACCTAATTGTTATAGAAGGTTTTCAACATTCGACTTTCATGGTGAGTAGTGTGGAAGAAAACCCAAGCGTTTCGGACGGAGTTTTACTATACCTTGGTAGTGATCGGGACGAGTAATGAGATGAGTGAAAGTATGCAAGGATTTGATGAATATTTGTTACTGCTATTAAAACGCATTCGATATGCGTCAGCAGCCGATTGGAAGCACATGAACTGAACGAATATCCTTAACATCCTCGTTCACTTTGTATCACTTATACTGTACAATCCGATGGAAGGAGGGGAAACGTTCTGAACCCTACTACCGGGAAATATACTCATTTAATATCTGCAAATCGTATTTTGACCCACTGAAAAAGTGAATTATCTACATTGATTGATATGAACATCTCTATAAGGATGGTAGTTTTATTCAAATAGTTGAATGAAAATACGACCATGCCATATTGCACTTTCATCACATACAGTTTTATCGCCCATATGTGAGAGTGACATTTTCGGTAAAGACTGTCCCCCCCCTCTGCGACCATGTAATAACTTTTCAGGATGCAAAACATTCACACCTGCATAAATAGTGCCCATTTTGTTCATAATGAACGCTTAATCACTACCAAACAACACGCAAACCGGCAAACCGAGTATTTCCCGCTTGTTTCACGAACTTAAGTAATGAAACCTAGGCAAGACAACCAGAACACCTATAAGATGATAGATAACACTTTGTATAACGATAAAATATAAGTTGCCTGAGCTCTAAACTTGTCCGATGAGAGAACGGGGCAACAAGATTAACCTCGTTAATTGTCTCATTCCGTCCCCAATCACCAAAGCGAAATCAACAAGCAATTTCATTTCCAGCTAAATAATATCCGTTCATGGGACGCAGATTGCGTGCATTTGTGAACATGGTCAGGCGTTAGAGGAAGCGCGCGCGCACACACACACAGAGACACTAGTCAAACAAAGACAACATGCTACTTCATTCGTGATGTGAGGTGTAACAGAGATTCAATAGTATGGTTCCATCGATGCGTGTGTCAGTGTGCCCATGTGAATTTATGACCCAGTTCAGAGATGCTATCCCCGTTTCGCTAAAAACATGCTCAACAAACCTGTGTATAGGTGACTAACCAATCCCCGAGGAACATGCGTATAAGTAACGAAAATATACGGTCGCTTTAGAAAAAAGTACATTGGAAGAAGATAGAGTTTCTGTCTCTGGACTGTCCATCCACTTTCTCTCTTTAAGACTGAATGTATCCAACTGTAACAAGATTGTTCTGTCGTGAGAACGTGATTAGTGACAGTGACGGAAACGATGAAAGTGAGAGCTTGGGCGGGGGGATTTGCGTCAAGCTTCTCACCTCCCAATGATAATTTTCTGAGTATATTCCTTCCTTTCATCCATCCTAAGCACACGGATAATCAGTAGGCGTGTTCAAGTGTTTTCAGGGGAGGGAAAAGACATTATGTTTAATCAGAAATCCCTTTTTAACGCAAGCACTAATGCTGATAATGGTACTGATCCGACAATTTCGCTTGTTTTAGGCCTGAAGGTCGTTTCTTCGTTCAGGCACATGATCAAACTCTGCGTCGTTATCTGAACACGTTGTTGGTAGGGAACGGTTCAAATGACAAAAGGCTATCTGAATATACAGTCTCTCGTACCATTTGGATGTGATATATAATCCGTGGAAACGATCTGTTGTTTCAGATCCTTTGTTTCTCATTCTCGCTAAAGTCTATCTCATCATAAACCCCGTCGAACGCTAATTTCTCCCACAAGCAAACAGTAAAGCGGAAATTATCGTTTAACCCTTTTCATGGCCAATTTCACTAACCTAAGACACGAAGTGTGAAAAACGTTACTAGAAAGTTTAGGCAGTATTTAAACAGCGGGGTAGCCATATTATGCGTTGTTATCACTTAGGGAAATATGAATATGAAGAATGTTACGCATATGAATTGCCAGAACCAGATTCTTCACATAGTTTGTCGTTGAAAGACCTCAAAAAGCCGCGCACCATTTGGCGGGCAAATTTTCCGTTCTGGAACACGTGGTTTACTTAAACTGTCACGATTTCCCATCAAGCGTGTTTGAATTTGCGCACTGAAGGGCGTGTTTGGTTGAAGGTGATTGACCATCGGGGATCTGTCATGGTCTGATCACGATGGTTAAAACAAGAAGTGTCACTTATTCAACCAAACGTGAGTCCGGCATTCCAACTCCGTCATTGCTGACCTAATTTAAAAATGTGTAGTTGTTACCATTTACTTTTGTTAAGCTGTTACTTTTCCTCTGTATGGTTATAACATTATCTGCAAACACAAGAGTGTGATGGAATATTAAATTTTACCGGCGGCGGTTGGACTATTTACATCTTAGTTATCTCAGTTTTCCGGGTTGCTAGCTTGTAAAAGTAATAACCCCATTCGTGTTCCTCCTACTGTTTTACTAGTGGAGCCCAGTAGGATCACCTGAAGTGTGATTTGACACTCCAGTTCGAGACTAACCAACTTAGTGAAATCCGAAAACCTAGACTTCTAAAGGGTGATCAGTTTTGCAGTCAATTACTAGAACAGCCAGTGTAACCGCTTACATCGGAGTGCAAGATCAGATGGGCACGCGGACGGGTAGTCTTCCTCATGGGACACAGGTTTTGTCTTTTTGAAATCACGTGTGCAAACATCGCATTTCCAGATGCAGCCACAACTCCCGTTTAGGATGTTTGCTTTCATAATCCTCTCCTCATGATATAACTAACAAATGTCAATTTTAATGTGGATTCACTCTTCGGAGTAAACATATTACTTGCAAGTACGATTTAGATATAACTCACCACATTGAATTTCCGGTGTAAAATGTTAACGGGTTATACTAGTTTCGAATAAGAATAACAGACATTTTCCGATACCCGTTCTCACTTGGTCCACCATTATAACTGCTCACAACAGATTACGAAGATTACTCAAAAATATCCGTTTCGTCTGATCCATTCGGATAAAACAAGAACGACTGAGCCACAGTATTGGCCATGAGTTGCTTGTGTGCGCGATCAGTCAGTCATTTGTGCACGTTGGGTTGGCTGATATATAAAATACCATATGTCGACATCTCCGTTGTTCCCACTGGGTTGAATTAAATCTGCTTCAATAGCTAGATAGTAGCCGATCCCATTTGGTTTTGAGTTGTTTCTCGCGAGTGAATGGAGCGAAAATCAAAAATGCTGACACAATAAGAAATTTCCTCACGAGAATCCTAGAATGATAGCTGATTTAGGTGTAACTTCTGGAAAAAAGTATTGCATAAAATGAAACGAAAATAAATTTTCATGAGTATAAAAAGGGCAATCAATTACATGTGTATCTACTATGAACAAAACTTAGTTATATCATAGTGAAACGGAGAAAACTAACTGTTAGTAATGACTGGGAGATTTTATATATATA
>UZAN01044028.1:15084-30538 GCA_900618425.1 Echinostoma caproni
TATGTTCAATGTTCAAGCCGTTAAACCAGACGTAAATTTTCCGGATCAACCTATTATGAGTGCTCTGTAGGATCCGTGTGTAAATATAAATGCAAGGTTGATGACGGGACAATAAATGGCTCTGTACAAACTATTTCAACTTCACTAAATTGGGAATCACAGTAAAACTGGCTATTAACGAATAAGCAGGCGATTGAGCTGCATCTTTCAGAAAGCAAAATTGGGCACAAATTGAAAGTCATCAATGAAACAAAAATATGATGCTAAAGTAAACCTAGTAATTCATCGTGATATGTAACTTCGGGTCTTTCGTAAAGATAATTTTAAACAGAACCTTTCAGGTATTAAACGACGGATTTCAGTGATGCGGGAGTAAATAAAAACGAGACGTGAACAGTTGTGGAAAGAGACAATAAAAATCAAACGAGAGAAAGGGAGAAACGACCATACTTGAGCGTTATGAAATTCAATCTGCTTCCGCTAAGTTCGAAACGTTTTGAAGATTGTGCCGTTCAAAATACCATTCATCTTCAAATTCTCTCAAAAATTGCATTCTCCGTCTTTCGTAAAGTTGGTGCTTTCATCCACCAAGGTGAACGTAAAATATGAGATACATTTCTTTTTTTCATGCACGCTCCTTCTCCCTCAGAAATGACGAAATTCAAACGTTCTGACAAATGTCATCGCACCGAGACAAAGCCAGCGATCATTCGCCTAATTTCCATTGTGCAGCTTCAGGTGGACACCGGGTAGAAGGCGTATCTCCGGCAAAATCATGTGGTCCGTAATCTGTTTCGTAAAAGCGAGCTGAGCACGCGGCTGCTACACACTAATGATAGTTCACAAATGACCGTTGTTGGTCGGCTAATCATGGGAATTCAATTACACACAAATATGACAAACGTTTCAATATCCTCTCATCTTGAACGAAATAAAAATCAAGCTCACTTTCACATTGGGAATGGCAAGCCGTTAACCTGTCCGTGAATGCGAACAACTGGAAGCAACAACTATTCCACACGAATCCCGATTCCGAACAGGCGATCGGGTCAAAGCGTTTCATCAAGGGGTAAAGCTCATTTGCATTTTACGGGCCCGAAACACAGGAATTGAATCCAGACGCACAATTTATGTCTAATTATAAAACAAGTACCGTGTTTGAATTCACGAAAAACCCCGAGAGACTTGTGCGTGTGTTTGTGTTATAGCTGACTATTGAGGCGATTAGTTTGAAATCGATCAACTGGTACACAATTAATGCGAAAATGAACCTGGCTGGTTAAAGCAAACCGCAAAGGGGGCTTTATCGGAATAGTAAGATTATATGGTTTTGTTTCCGGTCAGTTCACGGATCTGGATGTGAAGTTTAGCTCAATCTGTGCTTAACTTCATGGCAAAACTATATCAGATAAGTTGAGCGGATTATGCGCACGAGGGAAGCTATAAGATATAAATCAAATTTGCATTCTCTGCACGTTCCCTGATTGTTTTGACGGACCATTCACCTGATTGCTGTAAATAAAGTTACATTCCCGATAATCCCAGCGGAAAGATTTCCACTTCTAACCGGCATTCACTAGAACAATTTGAGAAAATTTTAATACCGCAAAAAGCTGATTGCCGCACGACAGACTTCCAGGTACGGTGGATAAACAAAATAAATGATTTATTTTTATGGTAAGATATTGCAGAATGGTTGGGGGAGGAACAGGAGGAGGAGGAGGGTCTGTCAGGACCCTTTGTCCTCCGGCAAGTGCCCTCAATAAAAATTGTTTTGTCCGGGTCAAGCCCGATGTGACCTTATTACAGGTGTTCGTGAAAGAACGGGGATCTGTGTAATTAAATTGTCTGAGGCATGTTGATGACGACGACCAGGGGCAAAATTGATCATTAGTTTCGTGCATTAACCGGGATCTGTAATAGACGGTTAAACGGGTCGACAGAAAAAAACGCAAGAAACACATATAGGTATAGGGTTAGAATGGATCTTGGAACCTTCTCTGAACATTGTTGACAGTGCACAGTTCAACTGGGATCTCGGTAAATGAGACCATTATTGATGAAACCAGTTACTGAAGAATAGGTTTTCGTTCAGTTAGAGATCCCGGACAACCTGCGTCTATCCACTTATTATACCAGAAATAAAAACGTCGCTTCGGGAATTATCACGTTTTTCCTTGAGTATCCATACCAAACAACTTTTTACATGGAATACAGAATATGTAATTCAAAATTGCCTGTAAATACTTTTCGATTCGCTTTTGAATTGTTTTTCTCAACGACTGCGCAATCGAATACTCGTGGTTTAGAACCAATTTGTGCAAAAATGGACTATTTTACACTGGATGATGGCATGTTTCGGGGTAAAATAACCTTCTAAAATGAAAGCAGAAGTCATGTAATGAACTTTCGATGTTTGCTGGTTATTCGTTGATAGAACATTCAAGATTATGATGAAAAATTTCCATTTTTTAAAGAGCAAGTACAATGGTAATACGGTCAAACCAAAACAATGGTTACAATATCCTTGATGTCGTCCGGTGAAACAAGTTGCAAGTTATTTAATGACTAAATTGGTTTCGCACAAAACAATTAAAAGACTTCCGGAAGAATCCAGTTTTTACAGTCGTATTGCGAAGGGTTTTAGTTGCACTGGTAATTCTACGCAAATCTTATCGTTCTGTTCATAAATTGAGACAACTCGCATTACGAAACGTTGTGTTCTAGCGTACTGAGTTGTAGATTTCCGTTACGATTACCCAATGCCTTGGTTAAAACAGCCATTTACCCTAAGTAACCTTTGACAGGACAATACACATCACTTTAGTTTTGTGCCATTTTGTTCGTAGTAAAATGTATTTCGCATCAAATCAACAATTGTTTTCCGAGAAAATGAACTCAAAACGTTGAGAAATTCTTTTTTCGTCAAAATATATATGCTGAATCTGTGATCATATGTTGAACTTTAGGGGTGCAACTACTCAAGTCATTATATGAAATAGTGAATTGAAAAACAATCCACCTCTCCTCTTCATAAGAGACAATAATTTTACAATAATGAATAAATTATTTTACTCCTGTATGAAGTGCAGAAACCACACCGAGAAGCACCAAATCCAACACGTGCTCAGACCATTTATCTTTTTGGTCAACTATAGCCAAACAAAGGGTTACAGATTGAACCTTATGTAATGGTTCTCATTTAACCTTCTTCTGTGAAGTGAGTCGTTCGTGGAGGTCGAATGACGCGTCTCTATCCGATCGCATTAAGTTTCATCGCCTTAGTTGGTCACAAGGTATTAATAAGGACCGAATTGGCGGCCAGTACAAACCACTTGGTTGAGTCCAATCACACAGTCAGAGTGCGCGCTGTACTACCTCTGCTCACCACGGTTAATGAAAGGTTGTCGACAGAAGCCAACTCACGAATTTGTTTCCCTAGCCTCTCTTTATGCACCAAAAGACCCATGCATGCTTACACGTGACACACACCCACATACCGTAAATTCCAATTATCACAGTGTCACATCTCTAACCGGCCATCATCGGTGTTTTGAGACTTTTGTTTGAAGGTCACGAGAAGCTACCGAGAGCCTTAACTCGTGCCTCCATTTATACCTCTCTTTTGTACATGTGATGTAATTATATCGTCATTTAAGCATACCCAACAAGCTTGTTCGTTAAATTGTGTTCTCGTGTAAAAATCTTCTGTTTGATGTACTCCTTACCGTAAAATTCTCACGATACACAGGGGTTCATCTCATAGAGATAGAGTAGGTTGCAGGGTGTGTATTTTATTCAAACGCGTCGGCTTGTATGTGTATACATAGATTCATTTATATTCAAATCAAAATGTTCGAAAACGGAACTGAACTCAAACAGAACCACCTGGTTAAAATAGGGGTTAGAAGGAAGAAAACGTCATGCCTCAATTCCATTCGTGTAAAAGAAAAATGATGGTAAAATACGTACGTCTGAAGAGGAAAGTCAAGAATATAATAATCCAACGATTTCTGCTTTTCGTCCTGTATCTGTAGCTAAGAACCGAGAAAATAAGGCATATTTCCCAGAAACCTTCTGATGTGCAATAGTCAAGAGTAGTTTCCCCAGCGAAACAGAGCTCTAACATGTGGGGGGTTGCACCGGGAGTATGCGTATGCGTGTGTGTGTGTGTCTGTAAGCAGGTTTGTCCAGAAAAGTATCGACCACTAATCGAATCAGTACGGAGCAGCTTACAAGTCACGTTCGTCAATTATTCATTGGACAAATGCATGCAAGCTCATAGGTAATGATATATGTTTTCGAGAGAACAATATTCTACTGAGCTCGAATTGCGCGGTTCCCTGACCGAAGTCACTTGTTTCACCGAAGTCAACGCGAATTTCGAAGATAGGCTATTTCAAGTCTACCAAAGCCTGAAAATGTTGAATTTCCATCACTGCTCAATCAATTAATTGGTGTCACGGTTTCAAAGTACTTCAAGCAACAAAGTCCACTATTTTTATAACTGTGGTGGGTGAAACATTCACTATACGGAAGGTTTTACAAAACCTTGTCCATTCCCTATGTTGTTCACAAAATATGTGAGGCAATTTTGTTCACCGAAAACAATCATATGAAAACAAAATTTTCTTTCTCTTTCTAACATAAAATCCGCGTTGTATTGTTAGCTACCAGTTGTGTGAATGCCATAAACATCCGTGCTGAACTGACCTCAACCGGGCTTTGATTGCATGTGTTTATGACAGGTCATGTCTCTCGGAAACGCATCCACCCAAATTGGTAAACAAAGTTCACTTGGTGTCTCTTTTCTAAGCGTGAATATGAAAGTATTGGTCTCACAGTGTAACACTATTTCTGGGGTAGAAAATGTATATTAGATGGTGCTTATGTTGGATTTGAGTTTCTAACCGAAGATAAAATTTAAAAGTAAAACCGGATTTTATTTCCCTGAGCAAATGAACAGTCGGCAGCTGAAGTTTAATGGCCATCTGTTCATCGTCTCGTAGCCCTTGACTTTAAAATCCACTAAGGTTGATCCATTGGAAGCTGCATTTTATTCACAATGATCCACTTCCTGAATAGTAGATCCATTGTTGTCGCAAATAAAATACACTTGTGTAAGACTTTATTATTACTGATACAATGTGATATCGATCAACTTAAACTCTGGTACTCAACCATGATTGGTATTAATGTGAATGTGTGACTACTTAAAGTTGTTGTCTTTCCGACTCTTGCAGTTGATTGCGCACGATCCGGATGAAGGACCCAGGGGACGAATCACCTATTCCATTCTCAGTGGTAACGAGGCGGGGCAATTTGAACTGGACAGTGAGAGCGGATGGATCTATTTGGCACAGCCAATTGATTACCAGAATCGAATGTCCATGAGTGGACCACAGAATCAACGAATGAAACATCAGACATGGCAAACGCGATCCGCTTCCATGATTCGTCTCTACGTTCAGGCATCCGATCAAGGTGATCCGCCCCGCACCTCCTCTTCTGTTTTGGACATTCTGATACAGCGAACGCCTCAGATTCCAGTGCAAATGCAGTCTTCAAAATCTTCCATCAGTACTGACCAGTCGCGTCACACCAAACAAATGGAATTTCGTGAGGCCGGTTCAGATGCCTCACCAGCTGAAATGCATTCCGAAGGATATTTCGATCCCGAGAAGCCCGCTGGTGGGCTTTTGTTGTCATCTGACTTTCTGACCCTTGTGGCAATGATTACGGCAACTCTAGCCGCACTACTCTTAATATTCATTCTATTCGTCGTCATACGTTGTCGAAAGCTCAAACATAATCAACCACCACAGACACAAATCGGGTCGATGAATGGGACTAAATGGGGCACTCCTGGTCACAGCTCCTCCCGAAGGCCTACAGAACGCACGAGGCGTACTACGCGGGCAAATGGTAGACCTGGTTGTTTTGGGACATACATGGAGAATTGCTTTGGCGGTTCAAAGTCCGCTGTACGATCCCCCCGGTCAGCAACAAATGGGGATCGAAATAATATTACCCCAACAGATACCTACTATCCGGTGCACCTATCAAGCACGCTCAGTTCCAGACAGCCGTTCAGTAGTAAGTGTAAAGGAGACGGAATATTATTCAAGTTAACCTTTTAAGACGGTGCTGATTCAGTTTTATTTAATTCAATCAGTTTGTGACCGTTTGAAAGTGCCTCAGTGATGAATAGAAAGTCTGCTGTTTGATTGGTTTCGGCTTGATTAGCTGTTTCCGAGAATAAGGGGAAAATTCTGTCCTCTGTTTTGTCAAAGAAAATATGATTGCGAGTAACCATTGGAGTTCTTTGTTTTTTAATTCTTGTAAGTTTTTCAATCATCTATTTGGATTCGAACAGGTGAATGTTATCGCCGAATACCAGAGGCACCCTTCGTTTTACCAGCATGTGGGTTTAGATGTCGTCTTCAAAGACAATCAACCAGTTGTTCTGGCTCTTTGGTGATACAACAAGAGACAAAATGCCATCCAATAAATAATCTCTACTCTATTTGAAACTCTTGATCAAATCAGATCATTGGACACAGCGTGTGAACAAACTTCCATCGTCAGCATTCGTCAAAGCCGGAACAAGATGGTTCACAAACATGCCACCCTTGCAAAGTATCTAGAGTTCAAACTATGGAAATTCATTAGAAATCTGTTTGAAAAGGTCAGAAAACCGAGTCCAGTAGCTCCGAATGGGATGGAAATAAGTCTGCTAATGCATTCCACGACGTACGCTCCAGAGCGTAAAGTCGACGAAATGGTTAATCAACTCAAGTGAACTTCAGCACTAATATCACTGGTTAGCTTCCATTTGCGCAAAGATAACAGAACACGGTAAGAAACAAACCACTACTGATAGTTGAGTGACCAGCATTTTTCCAAAGTTTTTGATGCGACTAGTCTGATCAACAATTGATGATGATACGAACATAATTAGGAGTAGAAGTGGCGTAAATTATTCCTATTTTTGTTAAAAGTATAAATTTAAGAAACATTATTGTTATGTCGGGCAGATTTTTAAGTTTACAGATGTTGAAAAAACCTCAAAATGTCACATTATCCGAACCAAACGTGCTAATGCGTTTCCCTACACCTTGATATTCATTAGTAACGACATGGACAAATGCATTTTCGCTATTCTCCCGAGGTGCGACGGGAATCCACTTTGAGATGTATACAGAAATAGCACAATCGCAACCACAGCTGGCACGCAATCGGACTTTAATGAAACATGATGGAAAATAATGCGACATTTAAAACAGTTTGTTTGCACTCTGGCCTTAAATTTG
The DNA here is from genome assembly GCA_900618425.1 of Echinostoma caproni. NCBI lineage: Eukaryota > Metazoa > Platyhelminthes > Trematoda > Plagiorchiida > Echinostomatidae > Echinostoma > Echinostoma caproni. The sequence goes on from UZAN01044028.1 coordinate 22,398, forward strand.
CAAGGAAAGAGAACCATTTGTTTCACCCACGAAAGGAAATTGCCCAAATATAGGATAGTTTCCTTTCGTCAGGATAAATAATATCACGCAGAATAAATTGAGCTCTTAAGAAACATTTTTATGAAAGATTACCAATTTCTGGTCAGCAGCAGCTAAACAACACATACTGGGAAGTTTGGAACTCTATTCAGAGGTCAATCCTACTTGGATGTGATGAAAAGCAACTCGAGACAATTTCGCATCAGAAAAGCAACTGACTGAGGCCTGAATATGATCCTACTGATTGTCCGATATTCTTAAGTGTGATCCCGACAAATAAAAATCTGCTTTCCACGGTAGAAATTTTCAGCAGTTTTCCGAGTTAAATAATTGAGGTATAATGGATAGGGTCCATGAATATTTACCAAACGTTCCCCATTACTACATTGTACAACAGTACAACAGTCCGGTTTGATTAGCACAATATAGACCTGACTCCAACGGTTTTAACTTCATTCGTTAGTCTAGTATCTAAACAGAAACAACTGAACTACGCTGAACATACCTTCAATGTACACTTGCGTTTGTATTTAAGGTTTCCAACCGGAATGATGGTGAGAACCATTCTGCGTTTTACGATTGATCTGGTTACAAAAGGCCATTTGCCGTGTGTGGATCATCGTCACAATTCGATTCTACAGAAAGAGAGAGAGATCCAGATATACATTGTTTACAGATGTCAACTGATTTAGGCCTTCTCATCATTTCCACACATTCAAACGAGCAAATTATCAAAAGAACAGGTAACAGCTTTGCATTAACCTCCAAAGAATCAAAGTTATTGATTCTTTTCGAAAGTATCTGTGAAAAGCATTTAAAACAATACAGTGATGTCCGAAGTCAGTTGACTTATCGCTGGAGAAAGTTGAAACAGCCAGTTCGGATTGGTTTTGAGTATTTTTCAACCATCCTTTACTATTACAACTTGTACTGATATGCACTTTTTGTAGTAAAGACCTTTGTGTACAAGCGTGTGCGGTTTTTCTCAAAACTGTTTGTTTATTGAATTTAGTACTGATGTGTGCAGCAATTTGACATAGGTATCGGACTTCCGTCGATAAAAGTGCTTGTGTTCTGTTGGTTAAATCAGGGAAATATTTTGGGACTCTCACAGTATTTGGTGGACAAAGCAAATCCTGTTCATTCTTACCTAGCACAGCGATTTTCTTTCAAAGAGACAGACCCATTTTTTGTTTCACAAAAATTATGTATGAATTATGAGCATTCGGGCAAGAAAGAAATGTTGTTTTTTTGAAGTCACATCACCAAGAACCCAAAATTGTCTGGATCAGTTCAAGTTATCTGAATCGTGTTTCGGGTAGATTTTCTTATTTGATTGTATTCCGGACTTCACAATTTGAATATGTCAATTGATATGTTCCCAGATTTTCTCTGTTTTGCTGTCCACTAAAAACGCAAATAGAGAGAGAATTAACATAACTTTTGTAGCTTCTTAAAATCAATTCACTTTTTTGCACAGTAGTAAATTATTATGTGTTACAATTCAATCATTCGGCAATATCTATGAAACTCTCATTCTCATCTACGTGTCCATCCTTCCCCAGCATCCTGCTCAATATACAATAGCGAAACTTCAAACTTTTCATTGAAAATCAATATGAATTAATACAACTCAATAATTTGCGAACAATATTCGTGTAATACCTCAGTGTTGTGCGTGAAATTTAGTACTGTAGTAGGAAATTGGAATACAGAGATATTATTATCCATCGCGGATTTACGTTCCAGAGACCCCATTCATAGATAAAAATCCAAGAAGGCTTTATTATTTGCATGTATTTGAGGGCTTTGCAATTTGCTCCCAAACATCATTTCCAACTCTCTCATGCTCACTTCTTTAACCCTACACACTTCCTACTCGCCTAGACGTGTGCAAGTTTAAGAATGCCTTGATATCTACGTAAGTTCGCCGCAATGAAGTATGAAACAACTTGAATGATGAAGATACTGAATAACGTAGCTCAGCAGTATCGGTGGAGATGATCCCGATAATAATGATATGAATGTACTGCTTAGCCAAAAAAGAGGATTACAGCTTTTTCGAAAGGACCAATTAATCAGGCTCTTGGTTAAATGGTGCAACGTCTTCGGCCTTGGTCGTAACTTGTAGCTGTGCTAAAGGCGTGGAGGTAACTGATCTCTTCATTCGAGTGACGATCGTCCTTATGTAAACTTCCGGCGTTGTTTACATTACAGTATGGATTCATTCGTTGACGAAATACATGCTGCATTCTCCTAGGATCTAATATTCCTTGGTTATGATGAAACTTGATGATTTGGTTTTCGAATTTTTGGGTAAACGATTTCACTGACAAATGTTACATGTAGCACGATATAGTGCAAGTTTCGCGAAACAAAACTAGATATAATCACAATAAACCGCGATTCCGTGGACCGACGATAAGCGAACCGGAAAGAAAAGCTGTAGTGGAAATGGGAACTGTGCTTACCTGATTTAAAATGTTTGTAATTAATGATAGTGCTGCCGCTTTGAGATGCCCTCAGCCGCTTGTGTGAATTTGTTGAGCACGAAAGCAGTTCTGCTCTCTACGCATGGACTATTGACTAGGTTAACATGGAGTAACCGGATGTCATGTGATACGTACTTACTATGCGTATGTACTGTATTTTTTGCTCATTTACGTCTGGTTGTTCTAGTACACGTTAATCCTAATGATATTCAAGCGTTTAGAGTATATTTGGATGAGTGAATGACAAGCAGTAGTCGTCATAGGAGTTTTATTCCTTCACTTCAATCATCATTAACCAACAGAAATGCTCAATCCCACAAGATTAAGCGTTTGATCATGGTAGAAAGCTAAACTACATCCAAAGTCTGGGTGATGGGTGTTGATATAATAATAAATTAAGTAACCAAAATAAAAACTGAAGGCTTCTTTGAGTAGCTGATGAGAGAATACCGATAGTTTCATTACTTGAATTCAATCACTGACCGATGATCTACTTTTAAGACCTAACGTTCGCCCCCACTTTGTCCGCATCCTTTAATTTCAGCGATGGATTTAGCTTCCTAAATGCCTAATAATCATCAATACCGACACATGTTTATAAAATGCAGCTAAAATAATTCCATATACTGCAAACTACTCTGTGCTGTGGTGATGATAGTGATGGGACAAACAAACTAATACTGAGGTACGAAGACTTGGTAATTAATTTATCTTTTATCTCATTTGATTTCCTCACAAGGTGATCAGGTGCTTTTATCTGGCTCTGCCTTTATCCACATTCCAAACGCTTGCCCATCACATATTGTTCACTTGCAAATAGTATGTCAACTCTGACCAAATTTCCAATTGTCTAAACTCCCCATATGCTCGAAATTATCCGAAGCCATAAATTAACGTAGCCTATGTCTACAAGCTGAACGACGAGAAAACACCGACAGTACTAATTTTTTCATACTTCGATCAAGCGCCCAACCTACAGGGAAATTTAGAATCCACCACTTATCCTGGAACGTTTTACTTAGCCTCCGCCGAATTTTAGTAAAAGGCTGAGATTTGTTCGCACATTTTCTTGTTTTATCAGAAAAACAAATTAACCCTACTCTTAAACAAGGTTCGGAGCAAAAATGTAGCATAAAAACAGATCATAGTGATTATCAAGGTCGACAGTCTTCCTGATTGTAGATTCTATACCATTTAACGGGGAAAATAACATCAGAGTGGGATAAAAAGATAGTCATTTTGTAGTAACGTATAATTGCTAAAACGAAGCATCAGCCAAATGAAGTACTCTGAAATACAGATTGCATTTGTGTCCACCCGTTTAGTAGTGTACTGGATGTTCTACAGATGCATGTGTGCAGATTAGACACGCACTTGGAACTAATATTCCCCTGTTTTTAATCACACTTCGTTAAGCGGAATAACATTTCGTAAATTCCTTCTTTTCAGTGGATCCCGGTGTCTATATGCTTGGCCCCATAAAACTTTCATTTCGTTTATTTCCTCCTACTCTCCTTCCTCAATAAGTTATATTGGTTTTGCCTGATTCAAAAACGAGCCCCTGTTTGTAAATTATTGATTACCTTTTTGTACTCCAATGTTATTAACAATAAGCGTATTCTGTTGTTCTATTTGAGGTAAACATCGAATGCAATGATGCACAGAGACACAGGAACTAATAAGTCCGCCAGCTGTTAAACATGTCGGACAACCATTTGAGATGTGTCCTGAGGTGAACAAACGAATTGTGAGGTAGAAAATTCACATCTTTGCTCAAACATTTCTGATCACAGGTCATAATAAATTTCGGTGATTGAGGAACCAATGTTCACAGTTGCGGTAACACAACGCTGTCTGATTTACAGCGGTCATTTCTCTGTCTCCAAATCGCTGACTATCTTGCGAGCTCCATGTGAATGCTTATCACTTTTTCCGATTGGAACAGTAATCGCGTCTTTTTTGAGAATTGAAAAATTACCTTTTGTGTTGGTAGAACGAGAGTCATTGTGTGACAGTATGGAACAAATCTAGGATTACCGTTCCCTACTTCCATTCTCACCATTCGATTCCGAATTTCTTTTTCCTTTTCGTGATGCGAGTGTGCGTGTCTGATTTGATCTACCGAGATAGGGGAAATCCGTGCTAGTCAGAAACTTGATACCTTATCGCCTCACTCCCGGGTGGTGGGTGCTAGAGAGTGGGGAGTGCTCTGACCCGGATTGGTCACAAATGCCTCGCTCAAACATACACCACTATGGGGTCGCTGGTATCGACCGTGTTAATTTTTTTTGTGGGGGGGGGGAAGCAGGGGCCGGGGTGAAGATGGAGGAGGATAAAGACATCCAAAAGGTAGCACTATCCTTCTTTTGTGTCAAATTCTGCCGTTTCGTTCTAATTTCTGTTCTTAAATTGGAAAAAATNGGAAAAAATGGTGGAAATAGTTTCCAACTGTAAGTTGGTCGTGGCATTTTTTTTCTGAAATGGTCGTGATGAACAATGTTTCCGATAAGGCACGAGTACTATCCATTGGTTCATTTATTGAGTACAAATTATGTTTTGATAAGTTGGAAAATAAGAGTTCATTAATGCATCGGTAAAAAGGACTCACATCTTGTAGTTATTGATTTAATCAAACAAATCCAAGGTTTTATAAATCGCATTTGCTGTCCGAATTTTTCGTTGAAATGCTCACTGTCTCATATCAAAAGGTGCAGCTGGAGCTTCTTTTTAGGTATATCAGCTTTTATTTATCAGTTCCTTATTCTTCTTCATCCATGAACTGATCTGAATCAAACTGGGGTCAACCCCAACGTCAAAAACATTGTGAAGGGAAATGTATGAGGAAATATTCATGGACGGAGCGGTTTGTTAGTCTTTCTTTTGGAGGGGGGTTTGAGAAGCGTTGAAGCAGCAGGGATTAGTGGAAATTCCGGACAAAGATGACTTCAAGGTCAAAGGCACTGTGGACGTGATTATGACAAATGCTGACGGTGACCTTGGGGAAGGGGGCGGAATGGGGGTTAAGGAGTAAGAAGGCAGATATTACAATGGGAAACATTTAGTAAAATACATACAAATTATCATTTTGATTAATGTGTGACATAACTCACAATATATATATATATATATATATATATATATATCTGTCCTGAGGTGCATGAGATTGTGCGCTTATTTCTTCTGTTTTTATACATCAAACGGTAGTCTGCGGACGAGTGGCTATTTTCCGGTTTAGATGCCACTTAACTATCTACGTTAATGTGCTCTTTTTCTCCGTCTTCCTTCCCTTTCTCCGCAGTATCCGAACAACAAGGACATAGAATGACCGACGTTCACTCTTCCGATATTCTACTATACTCTACGAATTCTTCCCTAATAAGCCCATGTCAGACAATATCTCGTCTCGCTCCCGAATCAACCTTAAACGCAAACGATTACAGTTTTTTGGTTCATTCCAATTGTCCTGCTGAAGGTGAGTTCCGGCTGAAGACCACATTGCACGTTTAGATTTGCTTCTGAAATGAGTATGACTCATCCGAACATTTCGAGTAATAGTTTTTATTTATTACCAAAAAAGAGGACAACAATTGGCGAAATAAGTAATTAAACGCGTAAGCACTGAGGTAAAACAGCACATAATTGAACAAATGACAAATCCTATACAAATTTCCTGTTTTTACAATCAACTGATCAGCAAACCGGGGCAAATTATTCTCTTTGATCTTGATAGTTTCTCGTATGCTGAAACTGGTCATTGACATTTCTAAACTTATACCAGTTTATCAGAACAAATACACTGGGTTGCGTGCATTTATGACCCGACCGAACCGCTTTATTGGTATGGTGTGGATTGGATTGAGGGCCAAATACTGGCCGGGAACGACAATGGTAGCATACCAACACATCTGCAAAGGTGTGTAAATACACAAAACAGGAAACCGCCTCCTCATTCAGGAGACGGAGGTTGCGTGCATCCCCGGTTTTATTGTGCTTTGCCACGATCGGGATAGGATACCAATGGTCGTTTATTGAGAAGCCATATCTCACGCGTGCAGTCTTATACAAATAATTGTCCAAACAGAACCAGTCGACGTGGTCTGAGGTCAACCGCGTCGTTTGTCATCTTAGACCGATAAAGACAGTGTGGGTTTTGGGCGTTCGCAAGGGACGGGAGAAAGTTAACACGGACCACACGATGAATAATAATATTCTCCGAGATTGCTTGTTCAGCATGCCTCACACAGTGTGATTCTCTGATGATAATGTAAATAGTTTATTCAAGATTTTGGTAACCAAATAGTCAGTCAACTGTGGTTTCACTTTTAACTTCGTGCCTGAACAAAGCGTTACCGGTCTTTGCAATCTATATTTTTGTTTTCAAATTAGAGATGTGTGCAAATAAATCCATTCTTTCGTAACTCGGTCAATAATTAGACCTCCGTTAGCAGTGTTTGAAAAATTGTATGGTTTAAATCTCTTTGTTTCATCTTGACACATCTGACACATTGTAGATCAATCTGTTTGTCCCGGTCTGCTGCTGAACAATGGAAACCACTACAAACCGCAAACGTTTTATCCCAGTAGCAGAGAAACCGAGTTTCAACTTTTGCCATCCACACATCCAGGAGTACAGTTTGATGGCTCGGTGGACAAAAAAACAACAAATCCATCCGGAGTGAGTGATTTAATAATGGACGAGAAAGATTCAATGGATAAGGACAAATACGTGACAACTATTCGGATTGATAGGGGCCAATCGGATTCGGTCTACACAGCTCTGAGTCCGGAACTGACAAAATCCAAATCCCAGTCGCACAAACTGTGTCAGTCCTCAAGTTTTGTATAGTTTATGTGGAAACGCAGAAATAAACAAACAGTTATGAAACACACAGACACACATTCGGATCTGTCTATTTCCTTTCATTTTCGAAATTCGTGAACCGCAGAGGGCCGTGGGATGGGGGACGGGTTCGGGAACCACGATTCTCTCGTCGACACACACACACACAAGCATTCCACGGAGGCTGATGAAATCTGTCTATAATGATAGAAGTCGATCTTCCGAAATTAGTCAAACTGACCAGAGGAATGACGATGATTGTAGTTAAGACTAGAATGTCCAATAAACTACAATTCTATTGATTTGTGGATAAAAATGAACAAACTGTCTCTCTCTCTCGCTTTCGATCTCTGTTTCCTGTTTCCATTTAAAGCTCTCCGAATTGCAGTCGGCAAAATGAATTCTGTCGATCAAAGTCTTTGCACTATTGTTCAGACTACTAACCGTTATCTTTTGCTCAAACGGTCAACAAAATTGTAATTTCTGGGTTTTTATTTTGTGTACATAAATGCCATCCGAAACCCTGTCAAACATTCCCGGAAACGTAACTCGTTTTGCTAACATTTGATGGGTTGGGTGAAGATTATTGAAAAAACCTGGCGGGAAAAACGATTTGAACAGTGTTCACGCAATGTTTGTTGTCGGAGTTGACAGCTTAAGCTTCTACTCATCAGTAACGTGTGGAAGAACAATCACACTTGAAATATGATATCCAGTATCCGATCATAAATGTGTGAAAGCCAATTTGTTCGACGAAACAAAGTGTGCTT
>UZAN01044030.1:24248-38299 GCA_900618425.1 Echinostoma caproni
CTTTCTGTTTGACCCTATTGAAATTGTTTCATATAACTGTGATTGTAAAGGCATGAAAAGTAATTTACCGAAAACATATGTTCGCTTACTTTGAATAACATATCGCTTTCATAACAAACTGAGAATGAAAAGAACTACTAACGATCGTGGTTGTACCATCGGCAAAGTCATTTTTATAGTCTATTGATAAGTGTGCCACACAAGGGCTTCCCATATTTGAATTACTGGTACCTAAACCTTGCCAACATTAATATTACTGCTAGGGTAACGACATAGATGAGCTCTCTAATGTTTGTCATCGCTACAACCTCAGCAATGTAAACATCGAAATCCAAATTTATTCCTATACAATATTTTTTTATCAACATGCTTTTTGAGTGAAATAACATTCTTCTGGTCTCCAGACTGCCTAATAATTCGTAAGCCTGATAAGCCACCGACGTGGTCAATCGGGTTGCATATAAAAATGGCGCATGCTTTTATCACCAAAGGCGCATTCTCCTGGTTCCTTGATCTGCTTTTTTGATGATATGTGCAGGAATGTGGTGGTATTTCATTCACACATGACTATTGTGTTGAATGAGGTGTTGAGTTGCATGCGCTTTTCCCACCTCAGATCACCTTCTTCACAAATGGATCAAATCTGAAGCTGTTTAGACGGACGATTTTTAACTATATGTTAACTCTCTCTCGCCAGATGGCCAGGTTGGCTTACAAGTGCGACAGTCACGCATTCAGAATAGCTCCCCCCCCCCCCCACGAAATGCAATGTCATGGAATAAAGTTTTAGGAGAAAACACAATTATAGTGTAATTTACCAATAAATTACTTTTTCGACATTTGTGAAAAGAGCCATTGGTCTCTAAACCAAGTGCTTTGCTGGCTTCCATCCGAGGTAAACTGAAGTTCAACGTTCACTTTCAGGCCCATCCGCTTGTCAACTTTTGATACGAAGCGCTTCGAACAGACTTCTCGTGAAATTTCGTGATGTGTTTGCATAACTCACAATCGGAAGGTGTTGAACGGAATGGACCACTCCGTTCCGATAGATCAACTGTCACATCACTAGAACGGTGTCGAGCTGAGATAAAAATCAATTAGGGTGTACGTGAAATTTTACGGTTATAATTAACATCTCAATCGGAAACTGAACCACAATAAGTAGATGCTATCAGATGGTAATCCCATCCCTTATTCGGGACAATCAAATGCAAGGTTAAAAAATACCAATTTTCATACACGTTCTAACTTTCCAAAACTATGAATCAGAGGAAATTTCCTGGTTTGGTCTCTGGACTGACCGGAAGAGTTGCATGAAATATGAACCGCTAGGCACTGTCAAACGAAACTCAAAATTAACTTATTTGTCACAGAGAAACGTTACTATGTTTTCCCTTCCAGAAAGTTAGTTTTTTCTGTTTAAGATAAAAATATTAATTGATCTCGTCAATGTACCTCGTTTTGAATGTTTATGTTCATGCACATGCATGACCTAAATAAAAATATGATATGATATAGCCAGGAGCGATATCTCAGATGTAAGAGGGTTGGATCTAAAAATCTAATAGTCTGATATTCGATTCCCGAAAAGGAAACGAAAATAATGGTCAATGGCGATGAGTCCCAGAAATGACGAAACAGCTTCCCAGAAATCTTTGGCCAATACGCATGACTTTATCAAATGAGAAAGTGTATGAAAACAAAAGGGGCATTAAAGGGCTCCTAATCAACGAGTTTGTGACAGTCACAATAAATACAATTCAGAAATCTGAATGACAATGGCTATTGAAGCACAAAATCATATGCTGAAATCTGCCAACAACGAGACTTACACAGAAGGTCACGGAAACAGCGTTTCCCTTATTGAAAAAATGAATTAGGTAATTAATTAACTAAATAAATGATTAGATGAAATGTACACAAGAATATCTCTCACTGAAATAGTATTGATCAACTATAGTTCGTTTTCTTGTTTGGCCCAGATGGATTTTGATTTTGCTCATATAAACGGCTTCTCATTGAACGATCTGAAAGTGTATCGCAATGCTCCTTGGTCGGTGTTGTCACGGTGCATGGTGGATCGTCACTGAGCCCAACCCCCCTGCGACTGTGACCAGACAGTGATTTCTGTGATTTCGAATGGTCTAAAAAAATACGTTGAATTAGTTCATATCACCAACTGAGGGGAAATTTATGCTCATTCAATTCGGAAAGGCATTGTGAAGGGAGATTTGGTTCAAAACGGGGATTACTAAATAAATCCCTGACGAAATTGTAAATAATCCTGACACTGTGCTGGGCAAAATTCATTTGAATTTTCGTGATAAAAGTATTGCAAAACTTACATCGATATTCACAATCGGACTACCGAGTACCTAACAGTTCAACACAGCTTACTGTTGTATGTAATTAATATTTTTACCACATTAGTCTCTATAAAAGTTTGAGTTGATTTTCAGGCCCAGGCCGATAGATAAGCAGCCGTTCCTTGCACAGGCAAAATCCAAGTACTTTTCCCGTTTCAACGGATATTCCATCCCCCTACTTTAGTTCGTTAAAATTAGCGTCGAATTCTCCTGCTTTTAAGTTTGAAATTGACCTCACTCTGGCTGGGTTCACCAACGTTCACAGCACTACTGTGCATGCTGCTTGCCAGTGGTCTAGTCCATAACTGCTCTAAGATTAGAACGGTAACGGTACCCGAGGAGATATGCACTTAAACTGGAAAGTTAATAACTTTCTATCCACTTCTGGTACACACCTGTTACAATGAAACAAATATACCAATGTATCAATGTCTCTTGACGAAATGTTTTGCCCGTTTCAGTCACATTTCGTAGACACCGATCAAGCGACTCACGTTTGAACACTTGGATATTTTGCTTGAACAGATCAAAATGGACTTCGCCTGCACAGCAATTACGATTTGCGTTGACTGATCGCGACCGACACAAATTGGGAGCCAGATCTGGGATCTTCCGGTTCGTCCGAATGTACGAATTCAAATCTCACACAGTCGTGTTTTCTCATGCTAACTGGGCTTACTGCTAGCAAAATGTCAGGAGAATTAAATCATCATGGCAACGAGCTGAGAATCTGCCGTTCTCAATATGAGGATTCAACGCAGATTCAGTGGTAGCCAAGCAACGATTGAGTTGTGTTGTTTTGCTGGCTGTGTGAAAACAAGCTACGTATTGTGTGAAATGGAAAGTAGCATCTTGATGAATGTGAGTGTGACCGGATGGAGAGAGTGAACACCAGTTAGATTGTTTTTAAACTGCAGACCAATCTGAGGTTGAATTCGTCTGAATAGATTTCATTCATAATATGGTTCTGCAGATTACCGTTTGACAGGACTGTATATTGCTCACACTCCTGTGGATGGAAAACGGAGTATAGATTATGTGCTTACAATTATTCCCGTTCTTTTAAGGATCTGTCAGTGGTTTCCGAGATTGATGATCCGTGACAGATTTTTCTCAAACCGGGTATCAAGCTCGCTTCAATGATCGATCGATCAACTAGCCGCACCAGCTCCAGGAAACGCGAGTTATTTTTGGGTTTTAATTACAACTGCAGGGAGGCGGAGAAATTTAGCTATTTGCTCACAAACAATGAGCAGCTCAAGCCGCCGAAGGAAACTGCTGCAAAACCAATGGCACACATGCCGAATAGGACAGATAATTTTGGTATCATTTTTTGTGATCACTGTGCCAATAAATAAACGCTCAGGCCGGACAAACTCACACAGGTACAGCAGGTAGCAGATAGGAAACAATAATTGTTCTACATTCGGATGCCCAACTAAGCTCCTGTTATGGGCTTTTTGTTTGCTGCCCTGTAGATCAAATAAACGTATTTGTAACCTTAAGCGCATATTGTTGTGATGTTTCTTAAATTTAACTCATTTTTAGGTGTCATCTTAATTTGGTTTTCGAGTTTGTTTGTGCGATGCAAGACCTTGGGAAGGGAGATGCAGATACCTCATGTGGCGGATTTCGATCAGTCGGATTTCCTTTCAGGTTCTATGCTCGCAATGAATAAATTGAGCAATATTTGCTTTATCATTTCATCTTCGGAATGTGTATGGACGACGCATATTGAACAAAATCCATTCGACCCCGTTTCAAGCGGTAATGCAGTGGGTTGAAAATGGTGTATCGCAGTCGTCCCTTTCTTTCAAATACCGAGTTTTGTATCTTTAACAAGAGCATTCAAATGCCATTACACTGATGTATGTAGTGTTGCTCTTTCTCTTTGGACATGCGATCAAGCAGTCCTCACGGGCACCGAACGGTTCTACCCTTGTATTTTTCGTCTTTCTAGTCGTAACTCGTATATGAGTAATTAATTACTCCAGTAAATGTTAAATTGTAAATTATAACAATTGGTAACGGGCGTTTTGCTCACATCATTCAAGATGGTCTGTTTGGATCTCACAGTTTGCGCTACCACCACGGTGTGCAATGCTTAAAACCACTAGCTTAAATAAATCCGATTGTGGACTTGAGACAATTATCAGCCCATCCAAATAATTTGGACCTTACGGTCGACGGATTTGAATTCAGCGAACAGCTGCGTTCAATACTGTGCTCATGGACTCAAAGGAACTGCGAGCTTCACACTGAGTGAAAAAAAGAGTATTCAACCTATCTGAGGTGCTAACAGAAAGAGAAATTATCAATTTATATTGAAGTAAGGAACACTTATTACCATGGGCCAATGCTCTTTTTTGACGGTGGAGGCTATATGAATGTCAGGCAAATATCTTCCCGTTCAATCAGGATGTATGTTTGCAGAGTGCACGAGTTCAGCTCAATAACTTTCAAAATTTGAAAATTTTGATAAACCTTTCTGCATTCAGTTTGATGAATGAATTTGTGCAGTTATGTAATAATATATATTTAACCTTGTGAGAGCTGAAAGTAAATGATCGAGAAGTAAAACTCTGTACTTTCGAATAACAAATTTTGTCAAGGATAAAACTTTGTGTACGATTCGTTTCCTTTTCTCAGCCTAGAAATTTCCAATAATGTGGGCAGTAGGCTTTGTGCATTTGCCCAGAATAACAATCTCTGCAGCATAGATCAAACAATAATATTAAAAACAGAATGAAAGGCAAGATTGCATAAAAGGGATGATGAATTCTGAAAGTGACATATGCGAAATTTGATCACAGATTTCGAGAGGCGAATTCTGAATAGCATTTTAGCTTGGATTTAAAGGTGAGGGGTAAAGCGAGATCAGGGAGAATTTGGAACAAATATGGATTAGAGAAGGAACTAAGGGAACAGACAATCGATCCCGATACACTCGCAAATATCTGCTTCCTGCCAAGCTTTAATGTTCAATTTATGACATGACAAACAGAATGTCCCCGGGTTTTACAAGCGGATCGTAGTGGAAACGATAATTCATTGTTGCAAGATAGGAAGAAGCGGTTGTGTGCCTATCGGTAGTATAATAAAACCAGTTACACAACTTCGCTGTAGTAATTATAGTATTAGTAGTACGCACTGATCACGAAGTACGAATTACGAATTAGAAATAACGGACTAGCAATCACGGACGGAACGCAAGCACTGGGTCACACTGGTACTTGCACTCAGTATCCTACGTAACGAGACGTGAGGAAAAAGCCACAAGAAAAGCATTTCGTTTACTGAAAGAAATCATAGGAATTAAACAATATGTACAATAACATTCATTAGTCAACCAAGTCTCTGCCAATGGCTTGCTAGTATTTCTGGTGTTGTTCATCTTCTGTCTGAGCCGCAGGGTTTCTGGTTGGTCGGTACAATCGGCCTTTCGTTTATGATCCAGAATCCGTGATACATGGGCTCTTTGCTGATGTCACCTCGGAAGCTTGATTCATTACAGTTGTCCAAAAAGCTTAATGTGTAACTCCGTGGTATGCTTCATCTCGTAGGCCAGGATCACCACATTCAAATACTTTAACACCTTACTGCACTAGAGTTTCTGACGGAATGTTTCGACAAGTATAAGATTTTGAAGATCGTTTAACACAGGTTAGTAGAAGGGCCATGCCTCTCCATCCTGTTGACTTCACGAGGTATGTAAAGGAAAACAGTAGACGTCAGAGAGGGAGTGGAAGTAGTCCATCAAGATTTCTCGAAAGCCTTTTATTGAGCGAAACATTGAATACTGCTGCGTGAGCTATACATTGACGATGGTTACGGACTGATTATTTTTCAAGCTGAGGAAGATTTCCCGACAATGTCAGTTCGGATGAGGGACTCACTATTTGGCCTTACTGAAACAGATCATGGGGTTATCCGCGGATTCTGTGTTTAGCTTAGCGTTCCACTTGCTGTTATAAATGATTTCTCAAATATTCTGCTATTCCAAGAAAGCTAAACATTTTAGAGACTGCATCATATCAGATAAGTAATGATACAACTGAACGATGACCCAGCAATAGCAATATAATGTTGCATAGTATGAAGTTGCATGGTCACGTCAAATGGGTCACTTTCATCTATATATTTAAAAACAAACATCATATGCAACAGAGGAGGACTTGTGGTCATTATTTTTAAGGATTCCGGGTGATGCAGAAATACTATCAGAGAAAGGTTAATGACTCTTAATCAAGTGTTTTTGGATCGCCTGAAATTACCCTGTCTTTATGGATTATAAGCTCATAAATTTGATGGTTTTAAATCCACGTTTTGAATCTGTGTGTGTGTGAATAAGAAAAATACCACTTGAGCAGCCGCAAAGAATAGCTACCAAATCGTTCCAAGGGATACAAGTTGGGAAATATGCTGAAACGTTGTCAGCACTGGGACTCTGTTCACGACAGTCTCGCTGAGCAACGGACGACATGGTCAACCACCATACCTTTTGCACTTCAAGTTGTCTGAATAACATATCAAGATCAAACTGATATTTGGATGTTATCCATGGACGCTCATCTCAGGAGACGCTTCTTAAAGCTGGGATCTCAAAAAGGTCGGCTGCAATTCTGGCATTATTCTTTTGGTTTCAGAGTATGTCTTTAACGAGACGTTTCCGTCTTTTCCTTTTCCGTCATTGATTCTTTCCTGTTGCTATTTGATGAGGGATCGGAACACCGAATCGTTCGACAATCGTTAGTGAACGGAACTAATGCGGACTTGATATAAATGCGATGAAAGCGTCGGGATGATTGACCAAAAGCACCGGAAAGCTGTTTTGTCCTGTTTCATTCACCGTCTATAATGTTATCTTGATTCGCAGAGCCATCCGAACCAATTTTGCAATGATTCTAGGGGATATCTGATTATAAGTTCCAGCTTTTTTGTTAGCCCATAATAAAATTCGACTTTGTAATAGATCTGCTCGGCTACCGGATCTACATTCCCTTTTTCCCGGTTAACCGCATCCCACTTCAGTTAATTTTAAGTTGGTTGGCACAAGTTGAACGGTTGGCTTATTTGGTCTATTTTGATCAACATTCTACAGTTTACAAAAGAGAATGCGGTCGTAAAGGTAAGTGAATGGTTCATTTATATGGACCCACACAAATAGTAATTGAGCGAGTGTTTGGAAAAAAGTAAGCCCATTCAGTTGGAATAGATCGCTCACATATCTAGCCCCCCCCCACACGGAACGGTACTCAAAATCTCGGATTGGCAACTTTAGATGTAAGCGGACTATCGGATAGTTGCCAACAGTGCTCACACCTTTGGGCCGACCTTCTGTCGAACACACGGGACAAAATACGTGTTTCATGAGTGCGCTTCGAGCGATGTATCGGTGTCACTGTCATGAGTACTGTCGGTTGATATCATAGGTAGTCTCGCTTCAGCAACTGAAAGTTGATGGCGAGGTGAAGACTCGAAAGTCAAAGGGACATAAATAGCAGATTGAATGAATGGATCCACATTGTAATGTGATGGGAGCTTTTTCTTGAGGTGTTGTAAGCTATTCGGTCTGGTTGAATGAACGTACCGGTATTGATCGACGGAGTCGTTAGTTTAAAGTATTTGAGCAACTCAACGGTTGTTCTCCTCATGCCACTACTGCCTTCTAGATCACCAGATATCCATTCCACTGAATGCTATTGTGATCAGCTCAAGAGAGAAATTTCGGACATTTTGAGACTGCCGAAACCTTTTGGAACTGCGGAGAGGGTATGTAGGCTATTGGGAACAGATTTCTCTAGGCAATAGACCAATGGCATGTCGCATAGACTGGGTGGTTTCGTTGCGAAGCAATGGTTTCACTGTGTTAGCCGCGTGTTATTTGGATGTCTGGGTGCAATTCGTTTAACTTTTGTTACTTTGACCGTGGTTCTCCACGACCAGCTAGCTACATTTGCGAGTAGTTTATTCATGTGGTGGTGAGATGTCATGCATAGACGAGTAGTGGATCATGGGTTGAACAGTGGTGATGGTCTCGAGTGAGTTAAACTGCAAGAGCAAACCGCGGTGGACAAATGTCTGCATTGAAAGATGAGTCTGAACCACTTGTTTAATTGAACGGACTAGGGGCGCTAAGAAATTTCATATTATCGCTTTATGAGAGTTCAAATCATTTTTCTTAATATCCTGTTTTTTTCTCTACTGCTCTCACTTTGGCCGCATTTCCAGCGACATTTCTAATTCTGAATTTATTTTCCCTCTTATTTACAAGAAGCGTACAGTGATGAGAGACCAACCAGTTTTGATCACCACTTAAGCTAGCAGATACGAACCCAAGATCGGTGGGTTCCGATTAGTTACCTGAAATGGCATGTGGTTTTATCGATTGCATTTCAAAACAAAGCAAATAAGAATGTCGATATTCCGGTCAAAAACTGAAAAGGGCCTCGTCTACGGTGCACACGTAATACATAGTTTTTATTTAGTGGTAGGTTCTGTCCTCCGGCGTACGTATTTGCCATGTTTCACTGCCAGTTTACATTTTAGTGAGTAGAATACAAAGGAGCACACCGAGCTCGAAAATCGATGGATTGGTTCACTACGGTAATAAAATGAATCATAGCCTCTCCGTGACGAACATCATGTCATCGCTGACTTTGAAGCCGTCAATATAATGACCTTGCCAAGAGAAGAAGACGTATCCAAAAAATGAAAAAAATTACGTTTATAAAAGTTTATCTATTAAATACAAACGTAATAACGTGGGTCGTCTAGCCTTCACAACCCAGGAGATTTGTTGAGCAGACACACCGGAAGAACAACTACGATCCAACCACCAAACGTTGTAGGACAATGGTTATGGGGAAAAGCTAATTATTAAAAATACGCAACTCATTTCCGCAAAGGATAGATCTCTCTTTGTCCCCAATGCAGTACTGCTCACAGGGGGTTCGGTTTTAGGGCAACTCACACACCGAACCTGGATTCTATGTTGCCTGCAGCCTCATCAGTGTTCTTTGTATCTGATCCACAACCCGATTTCCATTGACTGCAATATATTTCTTCCCTCACGGTTTACTTCATAGTGACTACTCGAAAAACTTATTCGTGATCGCACTTAATCGACTTCAAGCATGATTTACACAATACTATGCAAATCACGTTTGTTTTCGGATTCCATCTCAAACGAAAAAAATGCACACCCGCGGTCCTTGGCAGTAAGCAGGCAGTTGCACGTTTCCATCCAATATGGCCGTGTTCCCACTGGTCAGTGGTGATTTGAAAAGAAGGAATTTTCAAACTTTTGCGTACCACGAAAGCCACGTATACTATTGATCACGATGTTATTTTTTCTTCCCTTTTGTTTAACTGAAATGTAAGCAATACGCTTAGAGAATTCATAATTATGTTTAAAATTACAATTGCAATCAGCGACCATGAGAATGCACGAGAAATACACAGCTGAAACCGACGTCCTCTTTGTTCATTTACTCTTTCAAGTTCGTCTGTCATATTACGTCGGCTACAGAGTAGGAGTCACCGAAAACAATTTTCCACTCATCGACTCATTTTATCAAGTAATTTATTATCTTTACTTCATAAGCCACAAATGAAAGGTGTGGACTGTCCCACACCGAATGCCTGTCTGCTTATCAGTTGGAAAAGTGGCAGTCGATACGGACCGTGGTCACGTGTTACGGTCACCATATTTGTTGTTCCTTTTTGTGACCACGAATCCCGTACTGTGGACTTTGATTGTGCCCGGTATTGAACTGCTGTTCACACGGTCACAATGAGGTTTTCCAAAACCGACCATTTAAAGTGGTTCATCACAGGTGTCAGCGTCAAACCAAGGTAATCAAGTCATATGATTTATGGTTAGTTAATTCGTTTGGCTTGGAATGTACGGACAAATGGACGAGATGGAGCTGGAATAGGCAGACAAAATACAAGTTTGTACTTGTACTATGAGTTTCAGGGCTACCGACTGAGTTTGATCTTGTACTCTTGTGTTTCCGAATTTCGGTATCTTGGTGCACACGGTTGAAAAATTGTACCAATTTTATTGCCTTTTTGTGAAATATCGTGAAGACATTATCTGATGTACTATCTACCTGAGGAACTGGAATCAGGGTTTCGGAATGAATTTAATATAGTCACTTTGAATCATGTCCTTATTGGGGGATCACGCAGAGTGATGTAAAAATTCTGAACCACCCAATGAATGGCGTTTCGCAAAGCGCCACGCGGTATTCACATCTCTGCCTTTTTAGAGGACCATCATGTAACGTGGCCAGCTGTTACTTAAATGTCAACATTCGCAGTTATGCTTAGACGTGAAATCAAAGGAATCTGCAATAAATAAAGCATCTGCAGCTTGTAATCAGGGCCGCAACAAAAGGAAGCTTTCAGTTTCATTAGGCTGGATTTGTCAGCTGAACGCGGACAATCCCGGTTGCGTGAGTAAAACAAAGATTTTGTTGAAGTTCTTGGGCTGAGAAAAAACACTGAAAATACCTTTTAATTCGAACCGAACACTTTGAATTCGATGTGAGAAAAGTTTATTCTTAATGTACAAGTTATGTGCGTGATTAAACCTTGGGATAGTTTTGTACAACTGAGTATACCCTGAAATTATTCTAATGTATGATAATAGGTTAACCATCCAGAACGGTTTTGAATGGATTTTCAAGCGCAACTAAACAAATAAGATTCCCTTCCTCATACAGGTCAGAAATCTAGTCGAACTATCAAAAATAATTTGATCTACGAAATCATATAGATGAAATCGTGATAGACTTGAAAAAGATAGATTTTCCGATAACAAAGTTTGATAATTAAAAATGATTTGTACATGTGGAGCGTATTTGCCGATTTACATTAAGCCATACTTGGCCTCAATGGGAATTTTGACAGGTAGGTTGGTGATTGATTATTACGTGATCCAAGATAGAGGAAGCTCGAGCTCACAAGATATAAATGCACTAAAGAATAAATAATAAAGAACAGTGATTATTAGTTGAACCAATTCTGATCAGACGGGTAAATTTTTCACATTTTGCAACGTAATCGGATATGCACATTTAAAAAATCTTACACGATGAACCTGAAAGCAGTAGATATCTTCTTTGTCATTAAAGCAAGCGCTTACGTAATTCTGCGGAAAACTTCTCCTTGTCAGCGAGTAGACGTGCTACGTATGGAAATGTGTTTTGGAGATCTTATCAGTGAATAAAGGTTCTTTTTCAGCATACCGGGGAAAATCACTGGGGAGCAATAAAACTTTTGGAGAGCACACATGTATTCACAAACCTACCAATCAACTTATGGAGAATCGAAAGTATTCTTAATCGGATTGAGAAATATGAAGCTTTTTAACTTTACAGAATGTTTTTCAAACGTGAAGTGACCATGATGAATTCTGTGGTAGTGCGACACCGAGGTATTTTACAATTGTTGATATCGGTAAGGATTCACGATTGGTAGAAAGGGTGGTAAACCTATTTGTGACGACTGAATATGGTTCGCTGGCTAACAGAGAAAACACAACATCCTGATATTTTGAGGTTTCTAACGAGAGGGAACGGGTAAAGGACCAACAAACAACGTCGTTCAGCTTGCTTTGAAATTCTGAAGCCTCTTCAGGGGTGGGTGCAACTGTATATTTACACCCAATGAATGGTGAAGGAATGGAAGATTGTTTGACATGCAGTGAAAAGAAAAACAGGTTCCTCTTTGTGGACGGGAGTTACTTTGACCAGTCTCCAAATGTCAAGTTTTCCGTTAATGCTTACCGGTCCGTTCTTGTTGTCTGCCTAGCTGACTTAGTCACGTTGATGAATATCCATCTTTATGGATGAAGACCGTTTCAAGTGGGCAACACTGGTTTAAGAAATACTAAGCTAGTCAGTAACATGTTCACAGAGGACAGAAAAGTTCTGATCAGGAAACACCGATAAATCTGTGGCAGCAATCAGGGATCTTAACTTTTCTAGGTTATTCGATGAAAAGTTTCTTTGCCTCATTATTTTAGATGGTCTTCTGAAAAACATCTACCGGTTAGTTTTGTTGTATACAGTTTGACACAATGATGAGAGCTACCTAGAGGAGTAGGTTTCTGAACTTCGAAAACTGCAGTCTATGTGTAAAAACGAAATATAGTTGTGCATCGGGTCTAGCAGGAAAATGTACTCAATTTTGTTGACCCAATGTGATGAGGAAAGTTACATCATGTCTATTAAAATCATCAGCAAATTTACACGAAGAGTCGCCTGTTCTTGATATGATGGAGGTAGAAAAAATATCAGAAAACCTACTGATTTCAGATGTTGATATTATGTAGGCCGAGTAAATATTTCCAAGAGGTAGAGAATAAGACCTACTCAAGAATCGAGGCTCAATGAAGTGGCAATCAATTGAATCCGTTGAGTATTGAAAAATTTACCTGGGCGATGTTTTCCTTCTCTCCCGCTTTATGCTTTGATAATTTGCTCACCTTATTGGCATAATTCACAAAAGGTGCAGTTCGCGCGATAGCACTTTAAGATTTCATAAACATGCTACTGTAGGATAATAATTGATATTCTGTAAATTGATAAAAATACGATTAATCGTGAACAAACACACAAAAACGGTGTAAATATGATTTCTGAATTCAAAGGCCCCGCGATATTAAGTGGAATTCTAATATTCTGAGGCCATATCGAGCGAAGGTGCCGGAAAACGAAGAAACGAATGACAAAATTCATTAATATCAGAAAGAGAAGCTATATAAACACTGGTAATTGTACAGTTCGCATTCAAGTAACAGTTACTTGTGAGTGGTGGTGAGATAAAAGTTATTCATTCGGACAGAACATCTTTAGGCTCCATTTTCAAGCTCAATCCACCGCTTATTCAGTCAACTATGCACTCGGAAAACCCTAAACTCCAGTTTCATTCTGAATGGAGCTGATCAGTACCACATATCCACTCCAGACGCAATCAGCTCACTCCAGGGGAGACCAGCAACACCAATTCGTTTTCGTTTTGATGTTATCTTCAGAAATAGTCGACCAGTTCTTTCAGACTAACCGAAACGGAGGTAGATAGTATACCGTCTGTTAATTTCAATCGAATGAAATCTTTCACAAACCTGCTACATTGGTAATTAAGCCACTTTGTATTTCAGGTTACCGTAAAGCCTTGTGTAAATAGAAGCAGAAGGGTATGATTATGCAATCCAAGGGGCCATCCAGTCTCCCAGGATAACCCACAACCTAAGCCCAAGAAGCTCACCGTAGTGAACCATATATGAGAGCCCAAGTAAAATGGGCGTGTTGTTAAGCTGGATAACAAAGAAACTACCACCTACTTCCTTCTATTTGTTCCTTTTGTCTTGACACATGCAAACGCAGCTCTTCTTATCGACGAAATACTGTTCAATATGCTTGTTTGAGTAAGACTGATGAAGTATTAGATTGGACAGCGAATGCTGGAGATAGTTATACTGGTTGGCCATAGCAACCACCGTCCGGACACGTGGGATGTGGATTCGCGAATTACGCAGAGTCCAACAGAATGGATGTGATGTTACTGGATCGGATAGCCATGGGACTGCCCCACATCAAAGTTGAGTTCGAACCATGAGCCTCGGGGTTAGGAGTGGACCGATGTGAGTGACGTACCCCCCCCCCCCCCCCC
>UZAN01044031.1:0-18286 GCA_900618425.1 Echinostoma caproni
AGGAGCCAGTCGCAGTAAAGAAAATAAGTAAAATCCCTTATTGATGGATTAACCGAGTACCCGGGAGGTGGTATGTGTGTGTGTGGACAAAATGCCTTCTGATTTGGTTCGCCCAGGCAGAGCATATTTACATAAGTCCACCGTTTTAAGGTGTTTATTACTGGATAACTTGCTAAATGTCGATTTTATAAGCTTTCTGTTAGTTTTTTTTCTAGTATAAGAGTCAATTTCTTTCTTGTACCAACGTGAATGTGGGCTATACGCGCTGGTTTCGGGTTGTTTATATGGTAATTTCACCTATTATTCATGAGTAATAAGCAATGGACATCAAATAATTCAATAAACAAATCAACTAATAAGGCTGTTTTACTCTGTACCATTCCTCACCTGGAACCAATAATATCTCTGTGCCATCCAACCGTAACAAAATTCCTGTTTGGAGTGTTCATAACTCTAAGGAAATGAACAGGTTACCGAAATGAATCTCATAGTTCGTGTGTTCGAATCCCAATACTGTGGACCGACCTCTCTGTTTGTTGGTTAGCAACCTTCGGTTGGTGTGCTCAATTTCACTGATAACACGAAAATATTACTCTCTGTCTGTACGGACCCAGTGATCATGTGACGGTATCAACCCGTGATTTTAATTTTCCACGAACTCTACAAACAAATTTAATGCATTTGGGTAACTGAGCTTTAGCTTCATGAGACGGAGCAATGGGGGGGGGGTATTTAGTTAGTTAGTTGCTTGCAGATAATGTACACTGAAGATTTGAAGAACTATAGGGTCATCAAGGCTGATTCACATGCCGTGGTGACTAGATTTGAAAGAGACTAATGACTTGCAATAGGCATACAAAGTGAGACTGAGGAGAAATGAGAAAAGTTTGATCAGTTTTTTGTTGCTGAGGTGGTTCTTATGCGGGATACATACTTCCGGTAAGTTCATAGGATCGATTCACAGTCGGATTGATGGCTCCTCATCGCTGATGTTGTCTAAATATTGGCACTCTTGTTGTCGTTTCGATAAAATGAGACAAATTTATGTATTCGAACAATTATATTAAAACGGTTATACTCAGTAAAAACAGCTTCTTCTGAGGGTCTGGTTGTTAGTTCTGCCATGTCTGATATGCGTTTCACACCTTCAGCGTGCAATGCATTGTTGCGAGACATGGTCTGTCTAAATACAACTGTAGTTCTGATTGGGCGGCTGTAGCCCGGTGTTAACGTCACCAAATTATCACCCCGGGGTGTGTGTTCGTATCCCACCACCGCCGTCTGACTTTCCCCATTGTGTGTTGAATGGCAGCTCCTTGATTGAATACTATGTACAAAACAAGCTTATTGGTCATCCGGGCCTATGCCAATCGCGTTCTATTATTTCTGCCATTGTATAGCTTCTGTCTAGGCCGCACGGTTTCTGATTGGCTGGCACAATCGACCTATGGTATGCAGTCCAGAAGTTGTGGCACGCACGCGCTTTGCTGAAGTCACATGGGAAGCTTGATTGATCACAGTTGTCCTAAAACTGCACCGTGTCTCGCCGTGGTATGCATGGTGGGATCACCACGTACCCCTTGAAATCTGCACACACCATTTGACAGAATATTAAACTTATTTACCCAACAGAAATGAGGTGTGAGCATCCCACCACCACCACGACAGATGCGACAATATACTGAAATTTTTGAAGTTGTTTCGTTTCAACCAGTCAGAAAGACTAAATAGTTACAGATACGGATTTGCTCACTTCAAAGCCGAAAATTGAACTATTATTGTTTCTAACTGCATCTTTTTACAATAATCTATTTTAATCCACTGTCGAATGGAAACGGTATAAATCAATTTTTATTACTGTTGACAAGAGATCGAGCCAGGTGACCTTGTTGTCAACTGTTTCAGTTCTAACTGAAGTTTTCATCGGATATTGAGAACACACTAGAACATCAAGTTTTAACCAGCACCAACATTTATTGGACGTCCTAGTGATATTCACTAGGACGTTTCAGACTCACTTATCCAACGGTGATGACCTTGGCAAATTATTACGCAATAAGATGATACATCGGACAGGGAAAATGTGCAGTAACTGGTGCAGGGACTGGTGATAATCGATAAAATGCTCATAAAAGCTGATTAGGAGTAAAGATGCTAGCTGGCAACATCCTATTCCATAAGTCACGATGCGCTCGCTAGTGGCCACCCCATATTGCAGAACAAATAAGAGACAAAACCTGTTAGGCACACAACGAATTTCTGACGTCACTTCTGCTGGTCATATTCAAACCACGAGGGATAAATAAAAGCGTAACTGTATGCATGAGGCTAATAAATGCGAGGGGTAAAAGGGAGATCACGTGTACCCGAAACTGCCATATCACTGTTTCCGGTTCTACAAATATCGAACTCATCTAGTTTTTCTGTACGAAGATTTGATTTCTACTGGGAACTGAAAATGTAACAGAATTTAGCGGTAAATCAACCTTATTCTGGAATTACTTCTACCTATCAAAATTCAATGTAATGGTTGGACTTTATGTTTCAGTCAACAGTTCAAACGTTGTGCTTCCTGTAAGCAGAAATACGCTGTTCCTGGGGCCGGATATAAACTAGTCTTTTGGAGGGGGTCTCTGAATCCCAGTTCTGAGTATAGCCTCCAAAAAATATTCACCTGGGGGCGAAGTAGCATGCCCTTTGGTGAAACAATCTGCACGCAGCTTATGAA
This sequence comes from Echinostoma caproni, assembly GCA_900618425.1. Classification (NCBI taxonomy): domain Eukaryota; kingdom Metazoa; phylum Platyhelminthes; class Trematoda; order Plagiorchiida; family Echinostomatidae; genus Echinostoma; species Echinostoma caproni. The sequence continues at coordinate 2,729 of UZAN01044031.1, forward strand.
GGCGAGTGGATGGACATGAACATCTCCGATGATACTCATTCGTTTTGGAAAGAAGTCTGCAACAGGTGAACAGATGAATGAAGACAAATGGGTGACAACATGCGTCACCCCGTCTGGAATTCCTCAAACAAATAAAAAAAAACAGACAAACACTGAAGATTCGGATCCATGATTTTTGACATACGATGAGGGGCCACTACGTTCCACCAAATCGCGGTTCGATACTGTGTGTCAAACAGCATGATTTGCACCAAATAGTTCAGCTTCCAAGGGACCTACAAAGAAGTATGTCATATTGAAATAAAGCGATTTGTTTCGAGCGCCAGTGAAGTGTAACAGATGTGATGGGTTCGACTCTGATTATCCACTGATTTCGACGAGTTACTAGGAGCAGATGTTCGACGCGTTTCGGGATAGCGATTGGAAAAAATTTGTGAATTTCAGTCTCCCAAATACTTTATTATAATGTTGCAACTGTTTGTTTTTCAGTTTTGCTAGCTCTGTTCACACATACTTGATAGCTGAGCAATTTGTGTTTGTATGATGCATTGATGAAGCAAATAAGTCTGAACATTTTTGTGGTGGTGGTGGTGGTAATTGCGTGGCATACAGGCGATCAACCGGTTGTCTCGTGATTTCAAATCCCGTCAGCCTAGTCTCCCGTATATCGTTGATCAGCCTCCAATGGACTGCAGCAGTCCTCCCCCACACCCCTAAATACCGATAATTAATTTTTGTTGAGAATCAAGTAAACGAATGATTGATTATATATTTTGCTCACTATCATAGTCATTGCAACTTAGAAAAAACCTGTATATTGGTACGCAGCTGACCAAGCTTCTGGGTTGAATAAGCAACAGACACAAAAGGAAGAGCAACCCAGTCGAGCGTTCTATATCACAATTAGCATGGAAAGAGCAGCACCATCTACCTGGATCAGAAACAAGACGACGGAATTGGCCGATTATTGTTGCAGGAATCGTCGAAACGGTGGAAAGTGTCTCTTTTTCTGGGGGCCAAAAGTAAAATATACTCCATACCGGTATAGCTTTCTAACTGTTTCATAAAATTTTCCCCGATCTGTACATTACACTTATGAATAGTGCAAGGTATCTAGTTCGGAGGTATTCTGCGTATTATTTAGAAGTCATTATTTTTCCAAATTAAGGTTATGCACCTCATGATTGTCTGAATAGTCCCGCGTATCACAGTTTGAACAAAAATCCCGTGATGAACACGTTCGTTTTCAGTGGTTCATTATCATGGCACTACATCGCAATATATGTCAATAATTAGGAATGAAATTGATTTTGAAAAATCCGTAGTATTTATTTTTTCCATGAGATTGGATGAGATTCGAAATGATCGATCACATAGTCGACTGTTCATTGGTCCGATCACTGTGATTTATCAGGATGTTTTGCTTGTTTTCCCTGTTTCCTTTTACGGGTTTCATTATGATTTTTCCGCATTTTTGAAACGGGATTTTAAATTTGATTCACCCTACACTGATGACTATCAGTCATATATTTTGGGTCTCCTACTGAACTGTCTACAACTTAAGCATACTCTCAGGTGGAAAATAAACATTGCACGGAAACTTCTATCCTGATTCCACTGATTTATCCAGATATTACTATCTTGTAGCCAGCACGTTCCACGCACAGTTTCTTAGCCTCCCACATTGACGTTTTCGGAAACTCTGCTGTTCCTTGTCTCGATGATATGTCGATGAAATCGAAACCGCACGAAAGCCGACAGCAGATCGAACTGAGACAATATTAACCTAGATTTGTCCCCCGGAACTCGATAACACCTCTCACCAGCAGTCAGAAGCACGAGAGGAGAACACGAGTGACACACCAAAAATTCGAGCGTTTCAAAGGTGAATTCGTAGTGTATTTAGCAAATAAAGCGTGAACTGAAAAGCTAGGAAGCACTGGACAGGTTTTCCGACCTGGTTGGGTCTCATCAGCAGTGCGAAGTAAGTAGTCAGGTTATGAATGTTTCCAGCCGAGTCATAACCCCGGAGGCTAGTGCTGAGATGACCAGGGTCTGTGGCCCGCAATATGCTCGCAAACATGGGTTGTAAATGGAAAATTAGAAACGGTCAGATCAGCTGCCCGGTGGCGGAGTGGGTAGCATGCTTGCGTTCTGCCCATGAGGTCCCGAGTTCGATTCCCAGTTGGGTCGATGGATTTGTACTGCTCATTGAACCCAACCAGATCAAAACAGCTTTCTAGTGCGTCCTGGCTTTGCAATTCACGCTTCGTTTGCTATAGGCACGACGGATTCACCTTTGAAATTAACCCAAATCCTCCGTTACTCACTTGACACGAGCGTTTATCGCAGCAACCACAATGGCGGTCAATAATCACACCACTCAAGTTTGAGTAGCATACCGTAGTTCGTGTTAATCATTCATTTTGTTGTACCTCTTGTGTTTATACCTCTTCCAATTCTTCCCCATTTAACAACATAGACAAATGCAGCGTATTCCGAAATCCAGTTCAATTTAATCGTGTGTATGTGTGCGTGTGTTTGTGTACTGTGTGAATGTGTGTGATGCACGTGATTGGTTACAACCAGGGAAGGCCAAGGGAAAAGTTCATACCCTTATGGGCACAGAGCGTGCTTTTGTTGTAAGCGATCGATAATACCTCCAGTATCCTTAGTCTTTGTTTGTCACGGTGACGTAACAAAACCGAGAACGCGTTCACGAGGTCTACCTAGTGACCACCACTTTCAACCAGAAGGGTGTGCAATGGCCGAAGTCGGTCTACGTGATGCAGTCAGAATCTGCGGTGTAGACTGTCATTGAATCACGTACGTGTATTTGGGGATGTGTTTGGCCATTCTAGTTCTCAGTGATCGGTCGTTTCTATCAATGTAAGCATCGTTGCAACTGCAATACTGCTTGCTCACATGTTATGTGGAAAGGAGAGACATAGATAGAATTCATTATTGATGCTGATGGTCTTTTTGGTCTGTTCACTTTCACTAAAACGACATATCCACAATGAGCGCAACGTGCGTGGATGAATTTTATTCAGAAACTTGAATGGAATCTGATTTTTACCGACTCTGATCATTCTTACACCATATTAACACTATTTAATACTATTCCTTCCAGTCTCTCTGTTTCACTTGTGGAGGAAAAGGACAGTTGTTTAAGTCAGCAGGCAGTCGGATGGAACCTTGCAAAGATCCATCTGCTGGAAGACTACATGGAGTGGACAATACTTACAATTTGCCAGTTTCACCCCTGTGTTCACAAAAGAGGTCTGGTGAGGACTCTGTTCCATCATGCCAGTAATATTTGCTCCCCTGACACTGTCCAAGAAAAAACCTTTCTGCGAAGGATGTTACTAGATAACGGTTACCCAGAGATGTTTATTGATGTCCATAGCAAACGAAAGACACCGGTTGATCCCGTTTGTGAAGTATCGAAGAAGAGCGTCTTCCTCTGACTTGCCTTCAAAGGTGATCATTTAATGAGCGACGTGCATCAAAATCTCAAAGTGGCATTGTGTCAGACGTTTCCTGCCGCAGTACTTCGATTGATACCGTATACCCAAAGAAATTTGTTTGGACAACTGAAAACAGAACCAGCCGTACAACTCTGTTTCACATATCGTCTACCAGTTCACCTGTAGTTGCGGTAACACTTACATTGGCAGAACGAATCGGCCCCTGGCGCAGCAGATGTCTGAACACATTCCCAAGTGGTTGGTACAATCGATGATGCAACAAAGTCTTACTGGTCAAAATGATAAGAGATATCCGGGGTGATCAATCGCAAAACATCTCATGGCAACTGGACACATCGTTGACCCACAAATGTCGTTCAAGCCGTTATTACTTAACCCCAGGATTTTGGCGTTTAGCGAGGCGATGCAAATCGAGTTATGTAACCCAATCTGGTGCACACAAAATTTTCTTACAGTCAGTCAGACTTCCATGGAACTGATTTCTCACCCTACCCTCTCCCCCGTTTCTCTGACTATTGGCCGTTTTACCACCATAGTTATCAAAGCTTGCTTGTATAAATGCCAGATTGGTTTACGCTGTAGCGACTGAAGAGATTGAAAGAAATGTTAACATCTCGTAGTATTTGTCTTTCCTTGATTCTAATGAATTTCTTTGCCAATTTTTTGAATGTCGATCCTTTACAAACCCCGTTTGAATGACATAAGAGTATAGTTTTTTCCCCGCTAAAATACAGATCAATTGTCCGCGCCAAAGTTCCAACTAATACGAATGCCTATGCGACACGAGCAGTTCTACACATGCTATAGATACTGAGAAAAACTCTTCACACTTTGTGAAGGCAAACTGTTGATGGAATCAAAATTTCTTCGATAGCAACGACAGGTTCATTCGAACTCCTGTGCATAGTTGGTCGAGCATCACGCTATCGATGGAACTCTGGCTTCCTAACTGTGGGTTCCTAACGAAAATCATCACTCCGTTGCAAACGTACGGATTATGTGTCTAGGCACACCGATTTCCAAACTGTTCACTGGAAAAGTGAGATATCCGCCGCGATTTCTCCAGCAACTCGAGGTTTGTGTCTATTAGTTTTGTTTTATTTCCACCCCGGTACAAGTTTGTCACAGACCTGAGCCAAGATGGCTCGTTGGACTGGTGACTTCACTCGCTAGTGTACACAAGCATTGTGGGGGTAAGACAAACGTGTTGTGTTTTCATTTGACACGTACTTCCAGTACTAATTAGGTTTCTATCTGAAACGTTCTCAAATCGAGCAAGTTGCAGAACGGTGAGTTCATCTTTTCATTCGAACATTGAGAACTGTCACCTTTTTTAACAGGATCTACTATCTATCAAATTTATTTGCGCATCTTTGTTAGATGGTTTGTATAAGATATGCACACGATTGACAATACAATTTTGGATTTAGTGGTTACGGAAAGAAACAATGGTTTAGACGGAAAAGAAACGCTGCAGCCGAGTGAATTATATCACTGTGATTGAAGTAGTGAATGCCCTAGAAAAAAACATATTACACGAATCCTATTTTGATATTATTGTTGATGGAAATATTAATTTGAAATTTTTGACGATAAAGTTGTCTCCCAGTTGACTACAGTTTCATGCGTGTTGGGGCTCAATACACTGATTTATCGATTGGCAGACATGTCGTACTTCACAAGCTACACGGTTGATAGCTGTGCCGAGGAGTACCAGAAGGATTGTGTGGCAAGATATGGGCGAATAAACTCCGCAAGAATAAGATTTGTCTGAGCTACAAGTAGCAATGGTCAAACTCTCTTTCATGAACCAAAACGATGAATATATGCTTCAAAACCCGCTTTTATTCATTGAATGTGTAACGGTACCACATCATTTTTCAACTGGATCGAGACAGATCAAAGGCTGTCCCACAAGTGAATGTGAATAGAACATTCGGGCACAAGTAGTGGTTTATTGCAACGCCTGACCATCAGCATCCTGAAGGACAAAAGTCCAACCGGAAGTATTTCCTCAGGGCCACTCTCATCTGAAGCGTGTATCAAATTCCTGGACCTTGTAAACCGACCGTACTCGCAGACTTGCAATTAACCAATATACTCTCAAAGACAGAAAGATTACTCGTAAAAAGGTTACAGTCAGAATCTTGAAACAATGACTTACGAGACCCGGTTGACAATCGACAAAACCGATCTGTTTGACAGAGTCGACATGAAGATATTTTTCTTTGCTATATCATAAAACTAAATTCGTACTGAAATAACCCATTGAAGTGCTGGTACACGGCACGAAGTTGAATCAGTTCAACCTCGGTGATTAGCTAATATGACACTGTTCATATCACCATGACTTAATTTTGATCATAGGAAGGTGGTCAAAAGAAAACGCTGATGCTAATTCATGGACTGCAGTTCGCATCTGGCGATTGTCTAACTAGTTTGCTGAATCTGAGCCTTAGACAGCAGTGATGGATGACCAAAATGTGTCTCACGCTTTCAAAATGTTTTTTTTTGACTCAGTATTCACATTTAAAAATCTCCGGAATTGCAGTTTAAACGTCTTATTTGTATGACCCACAATTTCATTTCCAACTGTTAGAACTACTCCCACCGAGATACTATTTATCGACCGATATTCACATGTTAAGGGTGCTTCCCGGTCTACGATCAGCATACATTTGCCCACTCACAGAATGCGCAATCTATGGTTACAACGTGATTGAAAAACGCTTGAGCGTCCACAGAGGACGGCCAACAAAATGGTAAGGGGGTTTAACCGTTATTCATACGCAGAGAGACTGAAGTCGCTGGTATTATATTCCAATCACTACCGGCGTACCAGAGGAGATATAATACAAAACCCAAGCCATCCGTGTTGCCCGCTGCTAAAATTATTAACCAACGTTCAACTTGGAGGACATCCGTTCAAACTAATGGTCTAAAAATACCGATTGGAATGCCGGTATCCATCATTCGCAGTCAGAGTGTGTTCAGTCTGGAACTCTCTCCCACCCCAAGTGATCTTTGCATCAGGAATTGAATCTTTCAACCTGAGACTCGATGAAACATTAACACACCTTTCATTCCAACATGAGTGATGCTGTGTGTAGCAGTGGAAGAATCCCGTATCATGTGACATTTTACACAAGGAATTGTATGTATGACTGTCTTTTAACCACAACACGAACCTGTGGGACGAGAAAAGCATGAACTTGTAAGTTATGCCCACAATAAATCTTTGATCTTTGATTAAGGCAATCGATAACGGAATGTAACTTGTCAAGCTGCTCTAATCCTGCTCACCATAATCCGTTTACTCGAATCTAAAATACTGTTCAGCTTAGTCACAGTCACAGTCGTTCTAGAAAACAGCTCGCCAATCCCACCAGACATTGCACATGTGATGCGTCAATCCAATTCGATCCTTTTTGCTCCTGAATTTATGTCAAGTGTTGTTCACCCGGATCTGGAATTCCTGAATCCCTCAATGGGTGGCGGTGGCCCGATGGTAACGCCACCAAATTATTACCCCGGCGGACAAAAGTGTTCGATTCCTACCAACACCACCTGACTTTCCCCATTTGTGTGTTGTGTGGTAGCCCTTTGATTGGCCGCTCCCGCCTTACTGAAAGTTGTATCATTGGGTATTCCATAAAACGAAGTAAAAATGACAAAATGAGAAAAAATGACAAAATCTATCATTATGCATCACTCGCGATTCCGGCATTCTGTTTACAGCATCATGGGTAACACTGGAAACTGATACTTTTTAAGCAGATTATTGTAACCATGTTAGGAAAAACATTGAAATTTTTTGATGAAAAAATCTTTTAACGCATTCCAGAGTTTGTTTCATAATTGGTTCTCAATTATCACTTGCTCCGATGTTGCATGACAAGTCACTTGTCGGCAATCCGGCCATGGGAGCATGAGTGCTTGCACAAATTTTTTGTTTAACCATTTATTCTCCCTAATTTTGGGGTAAGCAACTTGCCGGGGTGAGTGAGTAAGCACCATAATTACAAGGAAGTTGGAGACCTGAATAAGACAGGACAGAATTTGAACTGAGCAAAAGTCAGAAGTGCCTACAATCAAAGTTGAGTGACCACGGTAAACAAAACTCCAGTTATTCGTCTTTGCACTCGGAGTATGCCACCGTTGCCTCCCCCCGACCACCATCAGCCTCAAAGCCTTGCGTGCTGAGAAGCGTAAATCAAGTTTTTTTTATCGATTTGCATTCATTCATTCACGTAGCAACAATACCATTCTGGTGAGCGTGTTTTTCCACCTGTCCAAGTTGTCTTTCTTCTTCTCCTCATCCCACACTCGAAACATGCTGGATTAGACTAATCGATTGGTATTGTGGTTCAAGCGAGTGAATGAGCGAGGCAGCAAGCGAGTCTGTCATCTGCACTTCCTGTTTGTTATCTAAGGAGTCCAGTTGAATCAAGTCTGGTTACCATCACTCTAACTTTAACTACTTCCGGTGGCAGAGTGCATCTAGCGTGCAATTCATGTGATGCCAACAGAGTTGGTCTGGCGGACTGTTCTCATTTCGCATCGTGAATCGTTTGTGTCTCCTCATCACTTTGTATCACCCTCCTGCCCAAGTGTTCCATCAGCCGAACGAATTGTTGGACAGAATTCCACACTGTGCTATCTTCAGGATTTGCTGTTCAACTGGGATCCCTCGTTCGTTTGCATTTCCATTCCTAAACCTTCGGTGGGTGAATTGTGCTTCTAAACCTCCGGACCGTTGGATAGATACACAAGTATGAAAGCTATGAACGCACACATTGGTGGTGGTGGTAGTGGTGGAGGTGGTTTGTTCTCCGAACTGATCATCATCAGCCAAAGTTTACTTACGGAGTGGTGGCTCGCGAGTGATCATTTGGTTCGGTTGAGTGTCACGTGTCGTGCAAATCTCCTGACTGGACCACGTCTAGGTAAGAATCATGTGTGGCGTGATTGTTTGTGAATTAAGCACAGAAAAGTCATTTGACTGCTGTGTTGCAGCTGATCAAACCACTATTTTGTCGAAAGGCACGAATGAATCAGAACATCAGAGGAACACTCACAAAATTTATTTATTGTAGTTGTACATCCTCATTTTGAGCCATTTGTGGTAACGTTACCTTCTGCTATACCCTCAAGATCACGAAAATTTCGGAAACAAGAATATCCGAGAACGAATTTGATCCAAAGGGAAATCTGATCCTTTTAGAAATAGAGACGGCTGTTACGGGTGATAGAAAGACTAACTCTATTCCAGAAAAATGGACAACAGGGCCTCACCCATTGTTGCGCAAACCTCTCCCCCCGCTCTCTCTCTCACACACGCACTGGATAAGTCCGTGATAGGTTTTAACTCTCCTAGGCGAAAAAGAAGATTCAACCCTTTTGTAACTATTTTCCCACTGAGCATCATACCACGTTATTGTTGTCTTTAAGCACCGGAGTGGTTTTTGATAGGGCCGTAGATGCAAACATTGCTCAAAAGGGTGTCAGTAAAAAAGTATTCCATCGGCGGTGCCACAGATGGAGAGGAACTCGGAATTTCAGAGGATTCGTGGATGGGGCTCCCTTGTCAACCGGACGGAACTTTCCACCTACAAGTCAACCGTGGAATCAATCACCGATGAAAACAGACTAAGTTGACCCAAAATTTTATTAGCCATAACGAAATGAATATTCCAGCCATATGTTATCATGTTCCGTGAGTTACATTCATATATCTTGAAATAGTTGTTGATGGGGTTGGATCTGATAGATAGATAGTTAGATAGATAGATAGATAGATAGATAGATAGATAGATAGATAGATAGATAAACAACTGGATGGATAGTCGAGGTTCATTCCCAGTAAATCTCCTCAGCAATGCACATCCATTGTCACGCGCGGCCGTTGAAATTCAGATATAAAATTAAGTCAGAAACTCTGAAACGATGGAAGGAATTTCAAAAATGAAGTCTGCTTTGCATCATTAATTGTAACCAAGGCATGAATAACCGTGCGGAATCTGATACATTCATACATTGTCGTCTGCACCATTCCTCGCGACCTTCTAATCGTAACAATTCTTCTGTCCCAACCAGACTCAAAACTGAGCATCTGATAATGCCAACATTTGCAACACCCGAAGTGTTTGTCGAGTCTGACAGGAGGTGACAGAGCAAGATTGTATTTGTATTCGTGTTGAAGCTTTAGCAATTTATGCACAAGCTTCCAACCAGCGTTACAATGATGGCAAAAATTTGAAACATCAAGCGTGCAAAAATGTGGATTACCTTCTAAAAACCTTAGAAAGCTCAAAAAGATCACTCTCCTTGCCAGTCAGTATCTGGACCGGATAGGGTACCAAGGGGTTGCTGTAGGCAGATATGAGGAATAGGGTAAGCCTGTATGTGGAGCGAGTAGAGGGAGAGAATTTATATGAAGACAGGTCCATATACTATCAGCCAGAATTTTGTCCTCAAACTTAAAGCGTGCCCCGATATGACCATCACAGATACTGTTCGACTGGACAGATGACGGAAACAGGGTTGATCATTATCAGGCCGCGCCTGATCCGCTTGAATTCAGCCTTCAGCAAACTAGGGAAAGTGATAGAGAAGGAATGGAGGGTTTTAGGGAGAACGAATTGTCGAACAAAAGCACCTATCATTGATAAATCAGAACAGAAGTGGCGCAGTCTTCTTATCCGAAAGAAGAGAACTTTCAGCTTTTGAGCAAAGTTTGGTTATGTGAACACCAGTGAAGTTTACTATCAAGTGTGACACCTAAGTACCTCACATCGCTGACTATGCTCATCGGTTTTCTTTTTCCCTGTCCACTGTCAGAGGGAAATGGGAAACAGTTCCAGGATTCAGACCGGATAATGCGGAATATTTAACGAACCGGATTAAGTTTATGTTATATGCTACCGGTTCCGATTTTTAAGCTACGGAAATAGAAATGGTGTAGTTAAAATGTCTTACAGGGGTGTAATAGTAACTCAGCGATGCAAGTGGAAAAACTATAGGCTGATTAAGCAACACATTGAAGTAAATTTAAACTATTGAGTGAAACCGTCGACTGTTTTTTGATAATTTTAAAACATGATATCATTGCGCAAAGCAATCACCAAGCCAGTCGAGATGAGAAAAGGGACAATCAAACGAATGCAGACGGTTAAGTAAAAGAGAACGGAGGATAGGGTTACCAATTGAAGAATAAGCAATAAATGCACAGTGCAAATATTTGGTTTTGTCAAGTCGAAGAATCCTGCCCTAGATTTGCAAACAAGGTGAAATAGGGAAGAAACGACATTCAGTGTGGAGCGGTTATACTTGTATGCAAATTGGTAGGTATCGTCGGGGATAATTGAAAACGATTTAGAACCGACAGCTCAATTGATTTCAAACCAGCGGATGTGAGAGCAATTGGCCTGAAAGGTTTCTCAATTGGCGCATGTGCTGGTTCTCTGGAGAGGAGTATAATTCTCCTCGGGCGCCAGCACTCCTGAATGTTTCAGATTTTCTGTGAAAGGTTAGTTTGTTATACGTGTGAAAATATTAAACAGTGGCTCAAGTATGGGACTTTAATTGTCCAGATCCAGTGTGGTCGAAACATGGAGAGAACGCGTGTGTTTCTTGAATTAACCAGAGTCAATGGGTTCAGACGAACATAGAGTGTTTTGAAAGCTGGAGTCTATATAACAGAGGGGCATGTGTCAGACAAAGAATGAATAGATGTAGCATTCCCATGTTCAATATCTAGAAACGAAATGAAAATCATACTTTTCTACCTGCAAAGTAGTTTGAGCCCACGTCATATAGATTTACAGTCACTCATCCCACGTATTACTGGGGACAGAATTATCAGTTAGAAAGATAAACTCGAAGTCATATTGAGCTTGTCGCTTTTTGGGGTGACGCAGATTTGGGGTATGTCGGGTTAATGGAGCTACCATATAGAGACTGGTGATCCAAATTTATGTTTCACATCTGTTTTTCCACTTCGAATCTCTCCATCAATGCAAGATTAAGTGGATAAGAACACTTCACAGAAGAGGGAACTTATTGAATTCCAATCATCAAAATCATCATGGTCTTAATCCAGTGTGCTGATACAGATAAGTGTGATACAGTTCAACTATGCGTTGACTATAGGTACTGATTGTAGTAACAGTAGTGGTAGTTATAGTACGCACTGAACACGAGATACGAGTTACGGAATACGGATAATGGATTGGCAATCACGGATGCCACTTAAGCACTGGATCACACTGATACTATCACAACAGCATCCACGTAACCAGACTCGAGGAAAAAGCCACAGGAGTAGTAGTTCGTTTATTGGAAGAAATTACGGGGATTAAATAATATATATAAAACAACTTCATTGGTCATCCGGGCGTCTGCCAACCGCTTTCTAGTTTTTCTACCGTTGTTCAGCTTCTGTTTGGGCCGCATGGTTTCTGGTTGACTGGTACAATCGATCTATAGTATATAGTCCAGAAGCAGTGACACGTGGGAGCTTTGCTGACTTCACCCGTGAAGCTTAATTGATCACAGTTGTCCTAAAACTGTACCGTGTCTCTCCGTGGTATGCGTCACCTTACAGGCTGGGATCACCACACCCTCTCAAACGAAATTCGGTCACAAAATGGCAGTGTTCTCCTGCCGAGGATTGGTAAACTGTTCGATTCTTTAACTGAATCATCACACTATGTCCTTGGACTGGTCATCCGGTTGTTGCCGGATATAAGTAGAAGCAGGCAAACCGGAAATGGCGTTTGTTGTAATAATTGGTTTGTACCGTTATCAGATTGTGTTATGTGGTCTGTATGCGGCACCCGCAATAATTTCAATAAATGTTGCCGGATTTGATTTGATTTTGATTCCTCATCAATACCCGGCATAATTGAATGAGAGTATTGATTTATACATAAATCAATACAATATCTAGAGCATGTAATTTCCAGGTATTTTTGTTCATTAGTCCAGAAAGGTCGAACGGGTGAACTGTTGGCCCATACCTCAAACCGTTAATGAAGTTTGCGGGTTCAACAAGAAATTACCAGAGGTTTCTCACTGGTTTTTCTTTTCATTTTACTTCCTCTTATTGATTATACAAAGATACAATTTTCTGGAAAATAGAAGCGGTCAATCAAAGGGCTGCCATTGAACACACAATAGAGAAAGACAGGTGGTGTTGTTGTCTCGATACACCAACTAATAAAAAATAAGGAAGTTCAGTGGCATTGCCAGTGTGACTAGGTTTACTACGCCTCAACTGATGGAAATTGTGCTTGGATTTTGGACTGGGATAGGAAGAATGTATTTTTACTTGTTTATGGCATTTAATATTATTATGTTCTGTTCCATTCAACAAACTGGGGATTACAAAGATTTCAGAATGTATTTTCATTACTACTTTCAATTCAATTAGATATCATGTAGTGTATCTAACCAACAAAACCTAGAACCTAGACGACCGAATGCCCCACGGAAAACGAGTACGAACAGGAAATACTCACCTCATTGCGTCATGTCATGAATATTTTACCTCGCGGATCCTCCGTAACCAATCTATTGTCTGTCAATAAGTAAGTCAGCGTAAAGTTAACATAAACCAACCGTTCGTAGCATGCACCACCTATACCTCAAACAAAGGGATCAAATTATCCTGTTTAGACTATGAATATCTACTCTAAACGAGAGTCATCTAATGTCGTCGTCGTCGCCTACGTGACGTCCCAATCCCTCGGAAAAGCCAAGCTTTGTGACCGTAGATACTGATGACGTATACCGTTGCGACCCAGTCACAGTGATATCAGCACATAATGGAAGACGTCCTCACACGCTAAACAAAGTTCCAGCAGTTTCCGCAGTATGACTACCTAACAAAAGTGTAGATACGAGGTGCTACCCAAAAAGAAGTGAAAAATGACTGAAGAAAGCGTCAGAAATGAACCCAAAAGACCGGTTTAGGAATCATTTAAAAAAGGAATGTTTACCATTAATAATAATAATCCTACTGAAGGCGTATCTGTAGTCTGTAACTTGGTGATTTTAAAACTACGATCGATGAAGCATTTAACACAAAAATCCCCGATGTTTTTCACCTGTTTGCTCTGATTGCACGCCGGAGACAAATGCCGAAGAAAAAAGAGCGGGAATTTCGTTTACAGTGTAGAAACCTTCGTGCTCTTCATTGTCACTTCGTGTAAATCAGCATGACTAGTGATTAGCACCTGGATCTTAAACCTATTTTCACCTGCCACAACGTACAGAATGAGGATGTCTAACTGCAATCACAAACAGAGTGTTTGTTTTCTTGGTTCAAGTCAGCACCAGGCTATAGATTGCTCGGAATTTGGGAGAACGGTCGTTTGGTGATCTCCAGTATGTAGGAAGTGTTCCCGGGACCTTGGGACTGTAGTCTTCGTTGCTCAAATGTTTGATATTCAGTGCCTACCATTGATAAAAAATAAATAACACCATAGAGTTATCATTTTGTTTGGGAATAAAACTTGCAAACTATGGTGGATCTCCTTTGCCCTGGGGATAATGTATGCTGTAAATCACTGGAAGTGAGGTCACACAACACAATGGGAATAGATCAACATCACCATCTCAGAGTGGAGAACATTTGCCATCACACATAGACACACTTACAGAAAGAGATAGGCACACACACACGCTTATCGTCTGACCCCTCAAGAGATCGTGCTAATTGCCCAATTTGGACTTGGTCTGTGATTAACCGCGTGATAATTTGGTCTGTTCAGGCTGTGCCGAGGGTTGTACCGATCAGAAAGGGAGTATGTGTAAACTGCGTAGTGTTCACGTCAAATAAGTATTCGACATTTTCCTACACGTATAAACGATGGGTATTGATGACGAATCAGTTTCACTTTCTATATAGTACGCACACCAGTAATAATTGAGTGGAAAATTGGTACATGTGGTTTTACAGAACAAAAGTGACCGGTATTTATTGTTTGACGGATACCTGCTGAAAAGAAATCGGTTGATATGATTTTTCCGAATAGCTTAACGTTTGCTCTAGGAGTGTGCAAATCAGTTTCAGGGTTTTAAATTCTTTGGTTATTATGTTAGTTATAAGGTACTACTAACAAAACCACCATTATTATTACTACCAGTACAACAACGACAGAGATAATCACAACAACAACAACAATACTACTACTACTACTACTACTACTAACGCAACAGGACTGAAAGATCATAGATCAGTACTATCAGTGTGACCTCATAGCTCAACTGGTAGAGCGTGCGCTGTACAGAAGCGTAGGTGGCGTCCGTGCGTGAGTTGGAATCCCAAGAGCCTACTGAACTTTTCACAACCTCTGCATAAATACTTTAAATCTGCCAAACAATAATTTGACCATATTCTTTCTGTCTGTAACTTTGCATTGCGCTCTCTTTGTCTCCAAATTAGGCCACAAATCAGGTCTTCCTACTCTAGTAAAAGGAAACCCAGAGCGAAAAGCAAAAAACTAGAATGCCAAAAGAAGATAATCTTGGGTGGCTTTATAAACGAACATATCAAATAGACTGTCACCCGTTTTTGTGCGTGCTACGTACGCATTCGTCTATCAGTTCCCATTGATTGTCGAATCACGAAAAACACTGACTAATACTCCTCCTATCCGTTTTGCCCATGCACCAGCTTGATCTCATTGTCGGTCATCATTTAATCGATTGATGTACTCTCACGATCGTTCATTAAATAGTTAATCCGATTCCGAGAACTCTTTCTCCAATTCCTTGGTGATGAAGGCCAGTGTCGTTTCGACGCATTGCATATTGGTGACAATGGCACTTTGGATAAAATACTCAATACATTCAGTGAACTTTGGGGTTCTCGACCCAGTACATACACTGCCAGATACTGTTTTTCTAAGCTGCACCAAAACGCTGAAGAAAACACAAACGATTCCATCGCAAGAATTTAACAATCGAAAACAAAGTCCGGTAGGCGAAACAAGCTGTTTTTCGATAAATTCATCAACGGGCCATTACAATTATATACGGTGCGATCGAAACCAGATCGACG